>BGNK01000892.1:10694-65592 GCA_003297005.1 Symbiodinium sp. clade A Y106
CGCGAGGCCCTCCAGCACGCGAGCGCGCGGGGAGTGTGGGGGAGGGGAGAGGCGGGGAAGGTGGTGGGAGGGGGGGAGGTGGGTGGGGGGGGGGGGGGGGTTGGGTTTGGGAAGGTTTTGAGCTTTGGCCTCTTAGTCTCGGTAGAATGTCCGTTATCTGAACACTGCGAGTATCTTTACATCTGCGAAGGCACTCTCAAAGCTGAAAGATACTCCTAAACTTAGTCTTAAACAGCACCGAGACCGGCATTAGATTTGAATATTTCGTGAACTAAGCACCCTGCCAGACAAAAAACTGGACGTGAACTAAAACCATGTACAACACAGACACGACCTCAAGCACGCCTACCCCTCCGCCAAACAAATATGAAGAACACGAAACAAACAACACCCCAACACACAACACAATTAAGCCAAGCTACAAACCATAAGCCCCTCCAAGAAAATCACCACATTTAGTTTAGCACTCAAAACCAAAGAATGAATAAACAATCATAGTCAATCTAACGAAATGGTACTGCTCGAATTCTTTCTAAGCCCTGAAACCGAATAAAAAGACGAACCCAAGACATCTAACACCCAAAAGCTGGTTATTTGCGGGGAGATAGAGATAGAGATGGAGAGAAACAACAAAAAAAACAAGGGCGAGCCTCCAGGACCATAGCCGGCTCGGTGGGCTCTTTTCGCTTCTTCTCCTCCTCGCTCTCCTCCACCCCCATCTTCGGCAGCATCTCGGCAAGACCCCCCTTTCGCTTCTTCTTCCTAGAAACAAGGCGTGCTTACTTTCTTCCTTTAAAATCTAGTCATGAGTTTCAATTGTGGTTTCATTTCTCTTACACTGCCTCTAACTGCGATTGTTCTGCGTTCTTTTGAGTAGTGCATTTGTTGCTGGGGGGTTGGGAGTTTGCTGCGGTTTCGGGCTTCGGGATTGGAGATTAGGTTTCAAAGTTTGGAGGAGCTCTGTGCTGTCTCGGATTCGGAAGGGCTTGGGCTTCCCAAAACCCTAAATCCCTAAACCCAAAATCCCAAACTCTGCACTCTGTGGTTTGGGAATTGTGGTTGAGGATGGCTTGGCATAGTTGCTGAGTTCATAAGCCCCCCAAAATGTACACTTTTAGTTTTATAGTGGGTAATATTATCCCCCAAAGTGTAAAGTGTATCCACTCAGCTACTAAGGGCTTTTGAGAGATCAACGGTTAGATTACGGGGCTTCGCGGGGGTGACTCTCTCAAAGCTATGCCTCCCCAAAACAGGGATATGGACATCTCGACTAAGATGTCCCCTCAGCAGCTGCAAACTGATCGCATCCCGACTCTTAGGGCTAAACCTGGAAGCCTAAACCCTAAACCGTGGAAAACGGGCGCGTAGAAGAGCAGTCGCACGAAAACTTGTTGAGCCCGAGCAGCAACCTAGAACCTGGTCCTGGGATATCCTCTGATATAGGCACTTTAATCGAATCATGTGAATAGCGGTTTAGGGTAATCATATCGCTACGAAAAAGGGGTACCGTGAGTACCAACTACTCCGACCCCCTATATTCTCCGTGTGCCTTTCTAGTGTCTCTTGTCGCAGCTCTGAACCCTAAACCCCTAAACCCAAAACCCCTAAACCCTAAAACCTAAACCCTAAAACCTACACCCGGAACCCTCAACCCTAAACCCTTGAGGGCGCGGCGTCCAGGGTCCCCGTCCCCGTGCCACCTGGGGACCAGCCCCCCGGCCTCCAGCCGTCATCATCATAGATGGAGGTACCTCTCTGTGTATTTTTTTAAACGCCTTTTTCCCAAACTGTCTGCTGCTGCGAATCCCCGTGGGGAAGGCGAGGCTAAACAGAGTTTAGGGTTCAAGGCTTAGGGTTCGTTTTTGCAATCTTGCAAAGTTGGGTTTAGGGCTCCGGGTTTAGGATTGGTTCTTTCAATCTGTTAAGTTGGGTGAGAGTTTGGGCTTCGAGGTTTAGGACTTAGGGTTTAGGGTTTAGGACTTAGGGTTTAGGGCTTAGGGTTCAGGGTTTAGGACTTAGGGTTTAGGGTTTAGGACTAAGGGTTTAGGGTTTAGGGTTTAGGACTTAGGACTTAGGGTTTAGGGTTGAAAGGGTTTAGGACTTAGGACTTAGGGTTTAGGCCTTAGGGTTTAGGGTTCAGGACTTAGGGTTTAGGGTTTAGGGTTCAGGACTAAGGGTTTAGGGTTTAGGGTCTACAACAGTAGACAACTACTTTCGGAGCCCACCTTCTTCGAGGGTCTTCCTAAAGCCTGACATACAAGTACCTAGGTTGAGAACGAGAGTCGGGCTAGGGTTTCGAAGGTCTTGGTTCGAACCCTAATATAGGAACCTGACTAAGAAACCTGGGGTCTTTATAAGGGTTCCTTATATGAATCCTACTATTTTGGGGTTATAGGCCCAGGGTTTCTTAATGAGGTTCCTACATTGGAGGACGTGGCGCTAGTCACAGCATTTGTGTCAGTAGCATCCAGAACGCTACGCATTGATAGCACCAGCCAGTTTTGCGGCATGGAAGCAGTGAACGCCTGATTACATGAATATGCCGGCTTCGTGCACCTAATACTCTGAACCCAAGTTTCCGCATCCGAAACCCTGAACCCGGGGTCATCAAATGCCTGAACCCAATAATTAACGAGGCTTTCATGATGTTGGAGCTGGATGCCTTGGGAACTTGCGGGCCTTGCTGTGCGACAGTATTGGGACACAAAGCTAGGGCTAAATTCATGAAGCCGTTGCTCAAACTACATTATACAGTACTTTGTTGCAGAGTTCATAGGCCCCAAAAGGTGTGCACTTTTAGTTTTATAGTGGGTAATAATGATATTATCCAAAAAAGTGTAAGGTGTATCCACTCAGCTACTAAGACATTATACAGTAACTACTTGAAGGACCCCCTTATCAAGGCTACCCTTGCTCTCATCGAGAAGTAGATTTGTAATGGTTTCTCCTTCCAAAGGACCTTCAGAAGAACTCTGCCCTCCCCCTCCCTGTTTCGCTGAGGGGTGAAAGTTCAAGATCTGGGTCGCAGGTAGAATCATGCAGAGTTGTGCAAAAGGTTGAACCCCTACACCCTGAACACGAAATACATCCTGACATCCTGAAGCCGAGACCTTGAAAGCGTCGCAGGCTTCGGGTTTTGGGTTTGTTGTAAATCAGTCTGAATATGGGAGTTTCCGAAACTAGGGGACCCTAATATGGTACCCCAAAAAGTAAGATCCTTATTATAAGGACCCCCAAACAAGGTCCCCCTATTTTCGGAAACTCCCATGTGTTTAAAATGAACAGACGAGGCTCTGCCTGGTTTCCAACTTCGAAGACATCGTCTTACACAAGGGCTGTGGGCATCAGAGAACTTGCCTCTAAGCATCTTATTGCATTCCACAGACATGTGCTTGGTTGACGCCAACATGGCTTCTCCATACTTACAACAAATGCCTCTAAACCTTTAACTTCACATGCCCTGAACATCAAACCTTGCATATATCCTTGAAAGAAAACCCTCACACCCCACGGACAGCTTGTATGCCACCGGAAAACGCTACACAGCTAAGCTCTAGCAGCAGTTCATGAGAAGGCTCTTGCCTGAATCCGGCTCTCTACCACTGATTTGGAGGTCCTGTAACAATTCAATCTTAATTGGTTCTCTGGGTTAATTTTGAGGATCATAAACATAGAGGGTTAGGTTTAGGGATCATGAACATAGAGACCAGCGAGGGACTACTGCGTAAGTTTCCTTCAACTGCAGCTCCTTTACGAGAGGCCGACCGTCAAAGGACGTTGAAGGGCTAAGGCTAAGGGACATTGCCATTAACCCTGACTCACTTGTCCAGGATCCTGGGGGGGACTCCAGGTTCGCCTTTGGGAGTAGAAAGAGGTTATAGTACCCCCTACAAAGGTCAAGGGAAATCTACTCTACTACTCTTATACTGAACTTAAACCCCTAGCAAAAATTATTTAGCTGGCTCTTAGGGATTATAATACCCAAAGATTTAAAAATCATTTCCAAGTACCCCTAAGACTCGGCCTGATAATGGAGGCTCCTCTAAACAAACCCTAAACCCTAAACCCTTCTGCGCCTGCGACGAACTCGCCCTCCGTCTCTGCACGGTGACATGTCAACCTGTTTGCGCAAGCTCAAGCTCGGTGCCGGTTAGGTTTGCCTAGACCACCATAGTAGGAATTACAAAGATGGTTTGGGTTTAGGGTCCTGAGTACTTATATCGTAGAAAGTCGGGTTTCTATAGACGGAATTACTAAGATGGTTTGGGTAAGAGGGTCATGCCCTCGTCAATTTTTGGGCGCATTCTAGCTTTACAGTTTGGGCAGTTAGAACCTGTTATATAGAAAAGTAGGTGCCCCAAAAAAGGGGTAGGGTATGACCGTATAAGTATAGTTCTAGGGCTATGGAGATAGCATTCAAGCAGTTTAGGGTCCCCCCGGGGCTGTCTCTCAGCTTTTCGGACGCGGCTGCCAGTGATTCCTGCAGTAACCCCCAATCTGCGAGGTCAAAAAAAAGCATTCGGGAGATCGAGTGGCAACTGACAGCCTGCATACGATAATCTTTTTCGTGGCTCGTTTTCGTAGGCGTCCATGACAGACCTGACGTGTGTTCACACGCCTGTTGCACCTTTCTGCAATGAGTCTGGGCTCGGACTATGGCCACACTCGTCTGTCGCTCACGGAGATATGCGTACTGCGGCACCTGCGCAAGGTATCTCTCGACGTAGGGTCGAAGTTTTTGCTGAAGGACACGCCCTGCCACTCGCTTCTGTTAGCCCCATGCATCCTTCCTGCGACACGCCCAAACCTGAACCCTTCCGATCACAGCACTCCCAGGGTTTAGGGTTTAGGGTTTCCTATGTCATGAAGCTGTTAACGGAATTGCAGGGTGGATTCTGTCGTCATACAGGCCTCAAAACCCCAATTCACTCCTGCAAAACCGATGAAAAAATCATAATCCTTATGAAGCCCTCCCAAAACACGATCCTGCCCTATAGAGCCCTCCAAACTCCTGATAAACTCCTGCATGATCTTCAAAAACCCTAAGCCCTAAAACCTATAAATACCTTTAAGCCTAAACCCCATAACAAACCTCTCTTCTTCAACAACCGGGCCCCAAAAAGTTCAAACTTTCTAATATAGCGCTAATAATACGGGCAAATAAAAAGTTTAAAGTTCCCCGGTTCACTAGCTAAGAAACCTCTTGTTCTTGGAGGCCATCCTTCCTGCCTTCGGGCCCGGGCGCCGTGGCGGCGCGCAACCAGCCTTTGTCTCGCTTGGAGGTTTAAGGTTTAGGGCTTAGGGTTCCTGATAAGTACAGTCGGACTTGTGGTGTATACTATACTATATAAGTTTATGAGGGAACCTAGAATACAATATGTATCTGGGCTTCGTTTGGGATCGGTTTAGGGCTTTAGGGTTTAGGGCTGGAGGGTTCAGGGCTTATGTAGGATGTTGGTTTACATGTATAAGGGTTTAAGATCCGGGTTTAGGCAGGGCTAAAGATATGCGTCTGGGTTTTAAGGTTTGGGGTTAAGTGAATGGGTTACATGGCTTTAGGCTTAAGGTTTAGTTTAAGATTTGGGTTTTATGACTTTGGGATGTGGTTTTGCGGCATATTACAGTATAGTGTAACGTAGTATAGCGGTATTAAGATGAAGACCTATACGGGGGAACTCTGACTATTTATTCCGACCCGTACATACATACATACATACGTACATACATGTATATGGAAATACATGCATACAGTACACTACATTACAGTACATTGCATTACCTTACCTTACATTACACTACACTACAGTACATATAATATGTGTGTATTCATATATATATATATATATACACGCACATACTAGACCCAACCAAGAATAACCTTGGAATAAAAAGGGGGTTATAAGGGTACCCAGACCTAAAAACAAGGGAACAAGGGCCTACTCTGGGTCCTAGCACAAGACTTAACTAAGGCGGGTTGCCTCCGGCCAACTTCCTCAGACCGCCGATGAGAACGAAGAGACCGCGACCGTCCCTTGTTCAGCAATGTTCCGCCAGTTCCACTACGAGTCCCTACTTCATAGGCCTTGTTAAGTTCTTATTCCCCCTACCCCCCTCCTCCCTACCCCCCTAAGAGTCCTTGTGACTAATTGTATGATCGGGTTTTGGGTTTCAGTGCCAGTACGGGTCCTTATTCAGGGACCCGGAATCAAAAAATATTGCGCCTGAACCGACTTAGACATTTAAGACCTAGACGACACTTGGAAACAACCTCACAAGCCCCTTGCACAAGTCATCGCTAGTGAAGGAATATTTCAGTGGCCTTGTCGCTGCCGCAGCAGAAAAGCCCATAGCCACATCCAGGAGCCTGCATGATCGGGTTCGCAAGTCAGGATTCCAAGTGATGTAAGGCCTATAGGAATTAGAATAGAGTGTGGGGTATGGTATAATTACATAAGGACAATAAGGGGATGATGTTAGTACTTACGACTTTTCGATAGGTACACCCTAAATGGAACAGGATTCTTGGGGCCTATGCTGCGGCTAAGGGTTCTGAGTCTAGCATTTGGGGTTGGGCATGCACCTTCGACCCGACGGAGCGTGGAAACTTCAGAGAAAAGACTTGCCTGATGGCTGAGCCATAAACCCTGAAGCACGATTTAAGGATTCAGGCTAAGGACCGATTCGCCCCTCCAATAGGGCTTATGTAGATGGGATCCTAAGTTCCGGGCTCAGGGTGAAATGTTGGGTTGGGGGTCCACTCTGCACCGAACCCTAGAATGCATCCCTAAGGTTGGGTTTGCATGTTGCAGGCCTTTGCCTCAGGGCCTTCGGCTCAGGGCCGAAAGTCTGGGGCTTCGGGTTTAGGGCTTGGGGCCTTTGGGTCTAACGCCGAGAGTTTAGAGCCCAGGGTTTCGGGCTTAGGGCCTGCAACAAAGGGAAGTACGAGCCCGAAAGCCCGGTGTGATCCTGAGCTTTCAAGCATGCTGCTCGCTCTCGATTTTTGGAGCAAGTATAAGGAATTCAGACGACAAGTCCCTACAAATAAGATCGAATCTCCATAGCGTGAATCTTGAGTAAAGGAGTCAAAGGAGTGGCGACGGTGAGCATCCTAGGAGACTTCTTGATCCATGTTGAGCCTCTGTGTCCTTTCCCCGAGCTGGACCTCGTACTTGCATTGAGTACCCAAAGGCCCCAAAGTAGTTCCTGTTGGGGGTTCATATTTAGAATTCTATAAGGTAATCCCAGAAAGGAACTACTTTGGGCCTTTGGGTATGCAAGTCGAGAATCAAGTCGTCCAGGTCCACGGGTACATTGGCGCTACGCAAGGCAGCCGACGGGGACCATCAAGGCCCTTGCTCCCGCCGAGCCGTCAGGGGTGGATGGAAAAGTCTTTTTTGGTGAACCCGCCGAACCGCTTGATCGTGTCATCACTGTCCAATGTTCATTGGGGCGATTGTGTAAGTACCACGCGAAGGCGAATTTGTAGCTGTCGAAAAGCGAGTTCAACACCTCAGGGTAATCTTTGCCTGACCCAGTTCTATGCTCAGCACAACGCCTAAACCCTACCCTAAAGCCTAAACACAAAACGTTACGCCGCGTGGGTTTAAGAAACGACCTGTATGCATGGACGTCGAAGGTTCCCTATCCCTGTAGCAGTGTATCTAGCCCTAACTGGCAAAGCCCCAAGAGGAACATAAAACTGACCTGCGGACCCTCCAACTTGAACATCCGAAGCTCTGACAGCTGAACCTTATTTACTTGTCCAGTATCCTAGGGAACTAAAGGTTAACCTTTGGGATTATATAGGGATTATAGTACAGAAAAAAGGCTAAATGATGTTAAAGTTGAAGGTCAACTACTCTACAACTAACCCTAAAGTAACGCCGGAAACTTGGAACATCGTTATCCTCATGCCCTGAGGGGAATGTATAGGAGATCGCAGCACTGATCATCCGAGACATGTTCCAACTTTCTGCAATTCACCATAAAGTCCTAGCCCGACAGGGTCTAGATGGGTCTTGGATGGTTTAGGGGTCTACTCTTACAAGTTCAATCCTTCGAAGATAGACCAGATATGTCAGGCCAGCACGCTCAAAGCTCGTTGAGTTGGTTTAGGGCTTAGGGAACCTGAATTCCAAACTACAAGCCGCAAAAAACGCATGAAACCCTACACCCCTAAACCCTAAACCCCCGAAAAGCCCATGAAACCCTACACCCCTAAACCCTAAACCCCCGAAAAGCCCATGAAACAATACACCCCTAAAAAGTTAAGCTTTAAATTCTAAATCTTAGACCCTAAACCCCTCTTCAAAAAAATCCCGTGAAACCTGATGCTGCGGAGGCCTGCCATGTCCTCCTGCCTGAGGGTAGGATAGCTTGAAGGTCGCCTGCAGGGCTCATAACTATCTAGGTTTAGGGTTTAGGGTTTAGTTATTCCATGTTCCTGAGTACGCTCTTAATAATAATTAAGGGTACCCTTTTTCCTGCAGTTCTGTGTTAATAAGGGAACCCAAAAAAGAGAAAGGGCAAAAGGGTACTACTCAGGCACCTAGTATTTGGTGATATTCAACCATAGTGCTGTTGGGCTTTTAAGGCTTTAAGGCTTTGTGACTAGGGAGACACAGTGGTTGTCAAAAGTGTGGTCCCTTTTTGGGTCCTAAATATAATATGGCACCTATTATTTGGGGTACCCCAAAAAGGGACCCTAATTTGACAACCACCCACATGAATGCCTCTAGTCTAGTCTCGGGCTCCTTTTGAATGTTCCATGTTTTGGACATGCTTCGACTAGGACCCGCAACCGTCAATCAGCCTGAAACAAGCACGAATTAGCGACAGAACAAACATCAACAAATAACAAATGAGGTTAACAGGAACGCAGTTTCCATCAGCCCTAAAGCCCTTACGTGTTGAGAACCTGCCTCAAGAGAGCTACACCCCAATGCCTGCACCGCCGACAATCTCGAACCCCCAACCACAAAAGCCACTAAAAACATAAAAAAACCCAAAACTCGGACCCCAAAACCCTTAACCCAAAATCCGACATCCCTGCTGCACACCAAAAACGGGGCTGCGCATTACTGGGACCCAGAGGAGTTGCGTTTCGATTTCAAAAAGAAACCCGAAGCCTTAGCTCATGAAAACTGGAAAGGAAGCTGCCTTGCAGAAAGGTTCGCGTGTGCAGCGGAGAGCATATTTGTTGAAAGTATGANCTGGAAAGGAAGCTGCCTTGCAGAAAGGTTCGCGTGTGCAGCGGAGAGCATATTTGTTGAAAGTATGAAGCTTCGCGTAAAGGGGCTGTTGGAATTTTGAAGAGTGTTTCAAAAACTGTTGGGCTGCATGTGGCAGCAGCACACAGGGGTCAAACACAGAAAAACCAAAACTTAAATTGCTAAGTGCAACTCAAATTATCACAAAAACGGGTTGGGAGGCAGTCCCTGTTACAANCTGTTGGGCTGCATGTGGCAGCAGCACACAGGGGTCAAACACAGAAAAACCAAAACTTAAATTGCTAAGTGCAACTCAAATTATCACAAAAACGGGTTGGGAGGCAGTCCCTGTTACAATACACGGCGTATTTTGTAACGCCGACCCCCAGACCCCCAAATGAAGAGTAACCGCTGCTTCAAGCTTTGCCACTCCACAAGAGTGCCGGTTACACTGCCACAGGGGGCCAGAGGGCACACGCNCAGAGGGCACACGCTAGGATAAACCACGAATTCCGTAACAGCTGGAACTTAATGGAATTCTGTCGGAGGAAACACTTGTTACGAAAAACGGCGTATTTTGTAACGCCCACCATCAGATATCCCCTTCTGGGAGGAAACACGTGTTACGAAATACGGCGTATTTTGTAACGCCCACCGTCAGCTAGCCCCTTCTGGGAGCAAAACACTTGATACGACAATCGGCGTATTTTGCAACGCCTNCCCCTTCTGGGAGGAAACACGTGTTACGAAATACGGCGTATTTTGTAACGCCCACCGTCAGCTAGCCCCTTCTGGGAGCAAAACACTTGATACGACAATCGGCGTATTTTGCAACGCCTACTGTCGGATAGCCCTGTATGGGAGGAAACCGAAAAACTGCATATTTTGTAACGCCCACCACCCAAACCCCATATCCACGGCNACACTTGATACGACAATCGGCGTATTTTGCAACGCCTACTGTCGGATAGCCCTGTATGGGAGGAAACCGAAAAACTGCATATTTTGTAACGCCCACCACCCAAACCCCATATCCACGGCTTTTGGTTGGAAACTCCACCAGGCAAGTCCCTGCAATCCATACTAGTTGTCGCAACGGGGAACCATGCTTCCGGTGTACTGTGTCCATGAAAGCTACAACCCAACTCTGCTGCCAAGTAGGGGCACAAGTCTTAAGGTGCAACCCCGNCCCTGCAATCCATACTAGTTGTCGCAACGGGGAACCATGCTTCCGGTGTACTGTGTCCATGAAAGCTACAACCCAACTCTGCTGCCAAGTAGGGGCACAAGTCTTAAGGTGCAACCCCGCCTTGGTTTAGGGTTTAGGGTTAACCTACTTTTATTGGCTGTATAGGGGCCCTACAATACCTTTCCCCTGCCCAGAAGGTGAAAGTACCCGAAAAGTAGAGTTGTAGGTCCCCAAATCCATTCTCTGAACGGTTTTGGGAACTTAAGACCAAGTACGAAACTAATCAGAATAGGTCCTCTATGAAGGGCCCCTATAAGAGTTCAATAAGGCCGATGTAGAGTTGCAGAGGTCTTGTCGTATAATGCTATATTACATTACAAGGATATTATAAGGTCCTCCATAATTCGCTTGTTTGTTGTTTGGGGGATATGTTGTCGGACAAGTACACTGGGAAAGCCCAATGAATACTATTGGGTAATTATTCAGGCTTATACACTGGGCTTTTAAGTAACCAGGGAGAAAAAGTATAAACTTTCATAAGGGTTCCTTTAAGAAAAAAAGTACTAAAGTATGGTACTCCAAAGACCAGTACATTACCCAAGCGAGGAAACCAAACCCAAGGGTTTTAAGGTTCAAGCACCATTCTGGGACTCATCGTGTTTACGGTTCCTAGGTTCCCCAGTAGCCCCTTAATAATAAGGGTACCCTTTTTCCTACTATTCGGTTTTAATAAGGGAACCCCAAAAGAAAAAGGGTAAAAGGGTATTACTGGGGCACCTAGGTTCTTTTGGTCCTTAAGATACTTGTGTCTGCGAAAAAACCAGTACCCACCTCAGCTTGTCTTCTGACGGCCTCGGCTTCCTCCTGATGCAACACAGATGTCTCGTCAGACATGGGCGGCAGCTTGGATGCAATGCGGCTTCCCCGATCATGGAACCTTCTTTGCCCGATTCAGTCTTGTACAGGAGCCCAAGTCCACGTGGACGATGCAGGGTTCAGCTTTCTTGGTCGATTGTACAGTGCACGACTTGGAGGGACCCATAGAAGTCTCCTGAAATCTAAACCGCTTAACCCGTTTCTGCAAGCAGTTCGGTGAAGTTCAGCCGGCCTCCACTTTGCGTGCCGCCTCTTCCTCCTGCAATTTGGAGGCTTGGGCTGCAGGTTTGGAAGGCTGACTCATGCTGCCGACGTCTTCTGGAAGCACACGTCAGAATACCAAGAAGCAATCAGAAGACGTCCGGTGGTTTCAACGTTTGCGTATTGGAAAGCTCAGTTGACACGGACACGGATTGATCGATTGATCGAAGTGATTGCCTCGACAAGCGGCCGACAAAGAATCATATCGAACATCCCCAGAACGTACCACCCCGAACCCTAAGATGAAAACCATAAGCCCGGAAACCTTAAACTCTAAACCCTGCATGTCAAATCCGAAGCCCATATTTCCCGTAAGCCCTAAGCCGCAAGCAGGCCAAATTGAAGCCTCTTCCGCGCTGGGAGGGAGCTGCGATGGAAGAGACGGAGGAGGAAGAGATTGATCCTCTTGCACCAAACCAGGATTTAGGTTTGAATTGCGGCATTCGCGGTTTGGGAATTTAGGGTTTGGCATCAATGTATAGAGGGCAAATGGGCTAAGCCATAAAGTCTCAACGGTGAGCTGGATGTCCTACAGCCTAAACCCTGTACTAAGTTGGATGTCCCTAAGCTCTAGTGTCCCTAAACCCGGATGTCCATTAACTGTTCAAGGCTGTTCGAACTTTTCAAGTTCTGTATGCTGGAAGCTTTCAAAGAGATCCGCGAGTTTGTTGGTTGAAAATCCCTTCGTGGGCGTATTCGTCACATCCTTGTCTAGGTGGGTTTTTGAAAGCCTTTGAAAAATATTAGTAAATAAGATCCTCTTAAGCCCAATAAGGGAAAATATAAAATGTCCCAAAGCCCTACCTAGTTGTTTCTTTGAGCAACGCACTTCAACCGTAGAGGCTCAGGGGACTCAGAGACAAAAAGTACCAGGGGCTATATGGGTGGTTGTCAAAATTAGGGTCCCTTTTTGGGTACCTTAAATATTAGGTGCCGTATTATATTAAGGACCCAAAAAGGGACCCTAATTTTGACAACCACCCATATGTAATGCCCACTACAGTGACTGTATGTAAGGCACCAGTGGCCCTAGTGACTAAGTCCCATGATCTTAACTACGACAACACCATGCATCTGTCTGTCCACCTACACATAGGGCAGAGGTTTCTATAAGGCTACTATAAGAGCAGTTCCTTCTCGCTGTTGAGGGAAGCCCTTTGCGAAGGTTAATTCTTGCCCTGTCTGATGTGAAAGAGACCTCGCCTGATTCTATTATTGCCCTCCCTTCCGTCAAGCAGACACTTAACCTGCTTGCAAGAACGAGCAAAGTTACGGCTTTGCGGACTTGTTTCCGAAATCCAAACCTGCAAAAACCATAACCATCCACAAACTTAATCCCTGAACCACCGAGATGATACTAAGCACATCTCCACCGAAGTGGTGACAGTAGAAGAGTCCAGGAGAAGACCTGAAGATACACTCTTGAAGTCATTATCCGCCAGTATTCGCATATGTTATCGGGTTGAGGGTTTAGGAGGGTGAGCTTGAAGATGATATACAGTATTCATGGGCAGTGTGGGTACTATGAAAAACCAGGATTCTGTCTGCTTATATCTGGCTCCTACATATCGCCAGCAGCTAACCGAAACCCAAAACTGCCCTAAACACCAACCCTTCAGCCTCATAGATCTAAACTCTACACCCTCAGTAGAAGCTGTAACGGAACCATCAAATGAATTCCGTTTAAACTTCTTCATAACCCTGAAAAACCCTAAAGCCCAATGCCAGACCGAAGCCGCAATTCTGATCCGCTCCTCCTCCTGCTGTTGGGATACCTGTTGGAGGCCCTAAACTTTGGGTTTAGGCTAACGGTTTAGGGTTTAGGGCCTAATAGGGTGTAGGGCATAGGGCTCAGTGTAGGGCTTAGCTAAAGAGGCTCAGGAGTTAGTTTAGGGTTCAAAGCACTGGTTTCGGGTTGAGGGCTTGGTTTCTAGAGTTTTTGGGTTTCGTGTTTAGGGTCGGTGGAGGCTTCTGCGGGGCTGCTCGAAAGTGTCGTGTGGATTCTACCAAGGACGTAAGGTGTAAAACCCTAAACTCCTGGCCCCTCGACCCTAAAAGCTGCCCAAGTAAGGGTTGTATGAGGCTTGGTTCGTTGAGGCCTCTCTCAGGACGTTCTCATAGCATAAGGGTTTTTGAAGCCGGCTAGAGAGAGGTTGCTGAGAAATCAAGTCAGCGTAATTTACATACTTGAAGCGGTTACGCTGATACTGTGGCTTGAGGCTGTTAGGATTCCACGGTTGAAGGTTTAGCAGGTTTGGGGTTTGAAAGCATATAGCCATGATCGCTTCAAACTGAATCCTTTGATAATACCGCTGTCAAACGATTGAAACGATTGGACCAGAGTTTCGGGATATGTCGTAGTAGAGAATTCATATAAGGATGCTGTCAGTGCTTGTTCAGACCGCCATGTTGACATCTTGAGTGAGGCTCCTGTGCCACTCTTCGAGACTTAATGTTAACCCCCCCCACACCCCTGAAGCCCTCGAACCTACAAAATGTTAGAACACCTTGTAGCCAAACAGGCCCTTCACAATCCTACCTATAGTCTCCATTGTAGTTCCGTTCTTTGGTTGACCAAAATCTCTATTATAGGATCCTAGCAACCATGAAACTGGTTAACCAAAAAAAGGAACTACAATGGAGACGATAGGTGTGACGACCAAAACACCTCAAGTCCAAACTTCAGAATTGCGAAACATGTCGTTGCGAGGCCTGCTTTTGCCTCTTTGCTTCCACCTGAGGATTTTGAAAATCAGGGTTAGCCCTATAAACCCTAAACCCTAAACCCTAAACCTTGTGGGGCTCAGGTTTGGGGCCTGCGTTCTTCAGGGCTCTTTGAGGCTTAGGGCGAAAGGCACGTTGATGTATTGCTGCAAAGAGGCTACTGATATCAGCACGCCTTAGACACCGATTGTAAGCCATACTACGCTCTAGCGGAACCTTAGAAAGTTCCGAGCCTTAAAACCCCATGTAAAACCTAACACCCTAAAGCGTGTTTGGCTTCCGTACGCGGCCGCAAATCCATCCCCAAACCAACCCTTACCTCTCAAATCCTGAAATGCTAAGCCCTACCTTAACCCGGAATAACCTACCTTTTTAAGGACTTGTAAAAAAGAAATCATAATAAGGAACCCTAAAAAGGTAGGTTATTCAGGGTTAAGGTAGCTCCAAAGAACTGACTGAGGGCCAGAGTTTTGGTCAATCGCGTGGCATTTTCAGAATATGGCTTGCGGGTTAGGGTTGTACTTTACTCTTCGTGTTCATGCTCATCACCTCGGATGTCATATGCTGAACGTGTGTCTATAGTAAGCAAGATCATGATGGAGGTGACTACTGCTGTACCTATGACATTCTTTGGCAGTGTCTTGCTGCCGTGGTGAAAAGATAGCAGTGTAGTACCCTAGAGCAATGACGTGCAAGGATGGAACGTTGTAGTGGGGTGTTGCCACATCTTGTTTCAAGTCGACCTCTGATTCATCACCTGATCCGTACCGCCACTGTGATCATGTTAGATGCCTTGTCCGCAGTTACCCCGGCCCCAAACCCTAAACCCTTGAAACCTCAACCCACATCCCTAAACCCCTAAACCCTTAACCCCTAAAACCCCAAAACCCTCCCACCTTGAGCGCCCCAAGGGGAGTCCTTTCTTTGGCCTTCTTGCCGGCCTCCATGGCCTCATGTCGGCGGCCCAAGTTCCACGGTTTGGAGGTCATCGGGTTCCGGGATTTTAGGTAAGGTCCTACTTGAAGGGGCAGGGGACTTAGTAAGTTGGATATAAGTCGGGTTATAATTAAATTAACTCCATTTAGGGCACTTATAACTCTACTTATAACCTACTTACTAAGTCCCCTGCCCCTTCAAGTAGGGTTCAGCGTTTTTGGGTCTGCGGTTGGGGACTGCGACGGTCTAGGGTCTATCAGGGCTTTGGGTTTAGGGTTTTCGATTTTTGAGGTTGGGGACTGCGGGAACATCTGGTTCAAGGCTAACCAGCAAGTCTCACTTTGGACTCCGCTTGAAGTCCCCAAGGGTCCACAGGACATAATAACTCGAATCTAAAACTGCCATGCTAATGTTCCATTGTTTTCCGCGTTCCATTCCAGTGATCGCGCTTCATAAAACGAATGAAACCGCATTAGCTTTGGAACATTGGGGATTTCCATGTTTTTGCTCGCTTCATTTTTTCCGCGCATCATTTCCATGATCGCGTTTCATAAAACGAAATGAAACCGCATTAGCTTTGGAACATTGGGGATTTCCATGTTTTTGCTTACTTCTAGCGACTTTCGCGCGCGCTTCATTTTTTCCGTATCTAAGATACTTGGGCTTAATTGTAGTACTGCCGGTTAGTGTTCAGGAGAGGATCTGATTGTTATGTACTTGGACCCTTGAGGTTTTTTGCCAGATATACACCCCGTGAATTCTCAAGCAGGGCAATGTAGACCGGCAACCTAAACCCACCCGAGCTCCCTAAACTTGAGGAAACGGGTTTTGACTGCTTTTTTAGTGCTTCCGATTCCAGGTAAGGTAGGAACCTGATTAAGAAACCTTGGGCCTTTATTAGGGCTCCTTATATGAATCCTACTACTTGGCTGTTATAGGCCCAGGGTTTCTTAATCAGGTTCCTACATTATTATAGTACCCTTATAGATTCCTTATAGTAACCCTTATAGACCCCTTTAAAGGAACCCTAATAGAACCCTAAAGGCCCAGGCTTTCTTAATCAGGTTCCTACATTAGTTGAGCCTTCAAAGAGAAACCTTGGAGTCGTCAGAGTGGGACTGCGATATCCAACATACACCTTGTGTCCTAGCTATAGTCTCCATTGTAGTTCCTTTTTAGGGTTTAGGGGTTTAGGGGTTTAGGGTTTTAGGGTTTAGGGCTTAGGATTTACCTATAGTCTTCATTGTAGTTCCTTTTTAGGGTTTAGGGGTTTAGGGGTTTAGGGTTTTAGGGTTTTAGGGTTTATAGGGCTCAGGATTTACCTACAGTCTCCATTGTAGTTCCTTTTTTGGCTAACCGGTTTTATGGTTAGGATCCTATAATAGAGATTTTGGTTAACCAAAAAAGGAACTACAATGGAGACTATAGGTAAGCCTAAGCTCTGCGCCAACAATACCCAAAGAGATCCTACCTGTAGTCTCCATTGTAGTTCCTTTTGGGGGTACCTTTTTTGCATCCTTATTATATATTTGGTTAGACCAGAAAAAAAGAACTGCAATGGAGACTATGGCAAGATTGAACACCCTAGCGCTAAACCCCAAACCCTATAGGCCCGAATCATCAACTCTGACCCTGAACACGTGTCTACTGAAGGCGGAAGGACTCTTGTGCTGGGTCTCAGCGCCTAGTTTGGGATTAGAGTTTCGAAATGCATACGCATTTGGGCTTGAAGTACTGTAAATCCCGTTTTAGGTACTTTAGGGCCAAAGCACGTTATACTATTTTAGTTAGGGTCCCAAAAAGGCACATAAGCAAAAATAGGGATATCCCATATAAACCCTCTCATACTGAAGCCCAACAAGGTAGGGATATACCGATAAAATGCTTCTGCTTATGTGCCTTTTGGGTCCCTAATGTTTGGGTACATGGACCCTTATACCCTAAACCCTAAGCCCTGATAAGACCCTTCAAGGAATACTGTGGATACATGGATTCATCTCAGTTCGCGGCAGCGTTTAGAGCAAACGTCCACCTCTGAGCGTTGCGAGGAACTCCAAAGCCGGGGGTAAGGGTTTAAGATTGAATTAGGGATGTGTCCCTGAAATTGGAGCAAGGATCCTTATAATAATACCGTTTACACTAGCCGGAAAACCCCTACAGCTAACCCCTACATCCGAAGTTTAATTAAACCCCCCCAAACATAAGCGTCGTCAAGACCTAAACCACACACGACATGCAGGGGGTCCAGGCTTTTGCTGCGGTGTTCAGCAAGGTTTATCGAGAATGTTATGGGATTTATACTGGAGTTTTGGCACTTACGCCACGAGGTAGGCATGTATGTACGTATACTTGCAGGCATGTTTGTACAATATATATATATGTAAGTATATATGTATATGATAATTATATATGTGCATAATAATTTAAGAAAGATCAAGAATCATGGATTTCCAAATCAGGTTCCTGCAGTAGGGGCCTTAATGATAAGAGCAGGCTTGTATTCGGGAACACGGACGAAGAGCACTAGTTGTTCAGGCACTTATGCTATTAGATTCGCTGCCGTGTGTATTGCAGCGAGAGGTGCCATGCCAGCTGAACCCGAAGTCCAAAACGATAAAGGCCCCAAACCCAGTTCACTAAACCCCCAAACCCAAGCCAGGAGCCCTTGCTCTTAACAGTAAACTCTGAGCCATGCATGTCCTACTTGAAGGGGCAGCTGACTTAGTAAGTTGGTTATAAGTCGGGTTATAATTAGGGTAACTCCATTTAGGGCACTTATAACTCTAC
Organism: Symbiodinium sp. clade A Y106; assembly: GCA_003297005.1. NCBI lineage: Eukaryota > Dinophyceae > Suessiales > Symbiodiniaceae > Symbiodinium > Symbiodinium sp. clade A. The sequence goes on from BGNK01000892.1 coordinate 28,677, forward strand.
TTATATCCTACTTACTATGTCCCCTGCCCCTTCAAGTAGACCCCCAAACCCTAAACCCTATAGATCCCTTTAAGGAACCCTATAGATCCCTTTAGAGTAAGCCTCAAACCTAGAGCTTGAGCCCCTGCGTTGCTCCACTTCTGGGCCCGTGGCTGTGCTGCGTCTGCGGCACTCGAGGTGTAAAGCCTGCTTCTCAAGAGGGTGCATACATACTCCTACTCTTATGGAATCATAATAGAGATAGTCTTCTGGGACCTGATTCCATAAGGGTGTTTTTTCTATGGGCCCTCTGGGTTCTGCTTGATTTTCTGTCGGCGACGCTGTCGGGCAACATTGACAAGTGAAGCCGTTTAGAACTTCTTAGGAATGGCAATACTAAATCAAGAATACAGTACGCAAGCAGTAACTATGCCACTGGACTATTATAGTAAGTAAAGCTTCCGTAGAGTAGCAATCCAAACCCCGACTCAATCATAACCACCGCAAGAAGCCAACAGGGACGTGCAAGAGACACGACAATAAGACTTAGACCAGTCTCAGGATGGACTGCAGACTTCTAGCCAGCTGTACCTGTCTTTTAGCCAAATTAATGGACGAGTCCAGGGGTTTGCGGTTGAAGGCCGCAGCTAAACGTGTCGAGCGCCAAGACCTATGGGTGGTCTCAGACTGCGATGAGCCGCCACCAAGTCGCGCTGCATAAAAAGGCGAAGCGATGTCTGCAAAGAGGACATAGCAGCTTCGCCTGAGCTGTTGATTCCAGCGTAGGAATGCGCGGACGAGGTGCGCGTCGAAGCAGACTGACTGCCCGGGCTTCCCGCCCAACTGCAAGGCAGGAGTTTGCTTCACATAGAGGTCGCGAATTGCGGGACGGACAGCCTGGCCTGGTGGAGGATCTTCGATAAGCTGTCTAAACGACTCGCAGACATCTTTGGCCCCCCGGCCTCTATGGAACCATACGGCAAGCCCTCCCTTCATGCCCATCGCTTCCGTGCCTCTGAAAACCAGCTTCAAAAGAAGCGGAAAAAGTAGGTCCGAACACTCAGGGGCGAAGTTCCGGAGGAGCTCATTGGGCAAGCCGTCCATTCCCGTTTGAGGCGAGTGTCAGCCGCACCAGATCTGGCCGTGTAATTCGGCAACTCGCAAGTGTCCGCCGGCACTGGCCACGCCTTTTAGGGTTTAGGGGTTTAGGATTCATGAACTGCCTGTGGGATGGTTGGTTTTGGGTGTTGGGTAAGAATGGGAAGTGGGCATAGGGCAGAGCACCGAAAACTTTGAGTTTCAATTCCTTTTCTGGACCTTTGTGATTGCCTTTGTGAACCCTAGACTTTACATATGAACTCCGAAAGCCTAAACCCCTAAACACCTACATGAAATTTTGAGCAGGTTGGGTCTAAGGCCTCTGTATTGCAGAACCCCGTCAAAACCTGTGTATAGACTCATCAAGCCAGCCCTAAACCCTACCTACACCCCCCCCCCCGAAGTAGGAAAGGCCCAATACCTTGAAACGGCTTTTATTTTACATACTTTAGGGATCCAGGTAAACCTCTTACACCCCATAAACACAATGAGCAGCCAAAACCCTAAGCCAACCCTAAACCAAAACAATATAAAGCCCTCGACCCCACATCCAAAACATCAAACCTCTAAACCTTGAACTCCTTCACGTAACCTGAAAACCTTAAGCATAGTCTCCCTTGTATATAGTTCCTCCTTTGGGTTATCTTAAAGGAACTTGGCCCGGAAAATTGGGCTTCACCAACATAGGAAATACACATGACCACAATGGAGACTACACCCTTGTCCTTTTAGAAAAAATAGACGGGGCCCTATACCTATATGCCTTAGTAGGAAGTATTTAAAGAAGGTCCACTAACCCGTGTGTAAATTCTTTTGGGGGAACCATCAAAAAGGACAAGGCTGGGAGACTATAGGCTATGGGTAAACACGGGGAGCTGCTTGAGTGCCAGGCTCGAAGTGCCGATCTTTGGTGTTGAGGGTGAAGCCGAAAGTCCTAAATTGGGCTTTAGGGTTTAGGCTTTGTTTGGGGTTTAGGGTTTGTGTAGAGTTTAGGGTTTCGGGTTTAGGGTTTGTTTAGGTTTTAGGGCTTGTGTAAAGTTTAGGGTTTCGGGTATAGGGTTTGTGCAAAGTTTATAAGGTTTAGGAATGAGGGTGTTTGTTTGGGGTTTAGGGTTTTAGGAAGCCCAACGTCATGGAATTTCATATTGTAGCCTAGTTAAGTAAAGAGTAAAAGAGCATATGGGAGTTTCCGAAAATTAGGGGTACCTTATTCTGGGGTCCTTATAATAAGGATCCTACTATTTAGGGTACCATATTAAGGTCCCCTATTTTCGGAAACTCCCATATTCTACATCAGGGTGTGGGGTTCGGAGCCATGGGGCCCGGAAGTTCCCATGCGGCTAAAGGCACAGGAGTCTCGGAAGCAGCAAACGCTCGAAGATCGGGTTCCCATGACAATTGCGGGAACACTTTCGGCTGTAACGGGGGTTTTGGGCTTAGGGCTTTGATGTTTCCCTAAGGTTCCATGTACCCAAATAAGTAGATACTTTGGCCTTGATGTAGCTCCTGTATAAGTACTTTGGGGCCAATTTATACACTATTTAATGGACCCTTAGGGTTTAGGCTTTGGGGTTTAGGGTTTAGGCTCTTACTCTTAGGTTGAGGCGTTTGGGCTCGAAAGCCGTACCGCGCGACGGCTTTGTGCTGTTTTGCACCTCATGGGCCAAGCTCTCTCGTACATGTCGTAGAGTTGTAGCGTTCTAGAGCGTACCTACAAAGGAAGTATTTGAGTTTAGGATATGTGGTACTAGAAACTGTCGGTTACAATCAAGGGAGCGTGTGGTCGTCACATGATTCTTCGGCACTTGACCCCTTGAAGCCTTAGAGGAGGAGGGGCCGAAACCCAAACCCCTCGAACACAAACCCCTAACCCCAAACCCTGAAACCCTAAACCCCTAAACCCTAAGCCCCAAAATCCGAACCCTAGGCCGGAACAGTCAAACCTTCAAGCCTTAATCACGCAACCCTGGACCCTACCTCAACCCAGCATGATCCGGTCACGCCTCTTCTAGTTCTCGGGCCCTCTATAAACGCTAATGAAGATAGTTTAAGGACCCCAGGTCGGTAAAGGTACCATATCGGTCTCTTGGTATCTCGCTGGCTCTTGCCCCTCCGTGACTTGGCCGGCAGTGGCAACCTCGGGTCAGGTTCGGAGCAGATCATACGGGGACATGTAGGGTTTAGGGGTTTAGGGGTTTACGAGGTTTAGGGTTTAGGTTTTCGGTTTTAAGGTTTAGGGTTTAGGGTGCTTGGAGCTGATAATATAGGGGCATGAATAAACCCGAAAAGGGTTCCTTTCATGGGTAGGGGTTTAGGGCTCCTTTAAAGGGCTCCTTTAAGGGGTCTATAAGGGATCTAAAGAAGGGTTCTATAATGTAGTGACAAAGGAGTTGCCGAAAACAAGGGATCCTAATATAGTACCCTAAATAGTAGGATCCTGATTATAAGGACACCAGAATAAAATACCCCCAATTTTAGGAAACTCCCACATGAAGAAACCGAACAGGGTTCCTTTAAGGGGTTCTTTGAAGGGCCCTGTTAGGGTTACTATAAGGGCTCAATCTAGGGACCTTAATGTTAAGAACAAGGTTTGGGTATAGGAGCCCAATGAAGAGTCGTCTGAACTTTTCCGAAAGAGTCCATGTACCCAAAGAGTATCTAGTTTTGTCTTAAAGTAAAGTAGTCCCTATATAAGTAAGTACGTGAGGGCCAAAGCATAATATACTATTGGGGCACATCGGCCCACAGGGCATTCAAGCCGAATTGCAATTTCGGACGACATAGGGTTTGCGCGTTGGAGGCTCTAGGGCTCTAGGGCTTATGCGGGAGTTTCCGAACTAGGGGTACCTCATTTTGGGGTCCTTATAATCAGGATCCTACTATTTGGGGTACTATATTAGGGTCCCCTATTTTCGGAAACTCCCAATGTGTTTACGGCCTAGAGGGAGTTTAACCCTAAGGGTCCAAGTACCTGATAATCATATACTCTCCCAAATAGTAACCTACATATCTACTACCCGAAACCTAGGTACCTAATTATTGGGTCCTGACCCTTAGGGTAAAGGTGTGGAGCTTTCAGCTTTGAGGGCCCCGGTGGTGTTTGGTGGCTTTGGGGTTTCGGAAGGTCGGCTTCTGGGATTTCTGTTGCATTGAGGTATGCTTATCCGAGACCCTGGGGCATAGCAGTTTAACTTGTCAGAAGAATACAGAAAAGCTTAAAAACTTGGTATTGGAAATAAGTTCGCATGGCTTAAGGTTAGGGCCAAACGTTTTAGACTTTGTTTGCATGGCTTTGGTGCAAAAGGTTTCGAGTTGAGGGATCCGGCGTAAAATGCTTGCGGTGTACCTCGACCATGTCACACTTCTGGTTTCTTGGGCGTCCCACCTGTCCTCGCGATTATGGATGACCACTATTTAAACAGCAAAAGCATCCTTCGAAGTCGTGGTCGGCGGTAGGCTTGCAAGAGCTCGCGCGAAGACTGCCACAATCCAATGCCAACTCAGGCTTTGCATTCAACTCATCCAAACTAGCTGTAGGGTCTAGGTAGGGGGCGAGATGTCTGAAGACGTTTCAAGCCCTGAGCCATATCCCTTAATCTCAATCCGTAACACCCTACACCACTCAACCTTCAAACCCTGAAGACCTAAAGTCAACAAACACCCTAAACCCTGCAACATCCTAAAACCCTGAATTTAAGCCCCTTGTGACTTTGGGCAGGAGTTTAGGCGGCTCCGTTTTTACGGATCATCCCACTGGGTGCCTGTAGCCTTGCTGAAGAGCCCAGATCTGGTAACCCTGGTAGCCGTCATAATCCGGGGTTACCTACAGCCCCAAAGACCAGGTTATGGTATTAAATGCGTAGTCTCTCCCTCCTTAAGACCCGAGTCCCTGCACTCCTTACCCTTCCGGAAGCCATTCAGAGTATGGAATAAGGGGGGCCCGAAACCCCACTATTTGGGTACTTTGACACTCTGCGTATGTTAAGGTATCACTGCATAGGGAACAGAAGGGGCATACGGATTCGAATCACTCCGGCCTTTGCCTTGCATTTAAATTTACACAGAGTTAAACCGCCTCTGTAGAACAAGGACCACCGCACGAACCAGAAGGGGGGAGACTTTTTCGGGGGTCGGCATGAAGAAAGATTACATACCCAGCAAAAGTCCCCTTCTGTCCTCTGAGTCCGCCGCCGCTCGGCCCCTTGGCAGGAGAGGGAGTTAGTTCCTTCAGGGTGCCTTCGAGGGGTTCCCTTTGAGTTTCTTTGAGCGTCTCTTGACGGATTTTACAGTTGTTTCGAGGGCATGCTCCACACAGGGGTGTGCACTAATAGTATCTGATAGTGTTACTTTATAGTCTGTCTTTGAACGCTATACTGGACCCCGAACCCGAAGCCCAGTTTTAAATGTTACCCCAAGGGCCCAAAGGACCACTAATTAGGGATTTGGGTCTAGGGTAGTAGTTATATGTAGTTATGTAGGCTACTATTTTGGAGAGTATATGATAACTAGGTACTTGGACCCTTAGGTTTTCAGGACCCTTTTTTGACAGTCTCTTCCCTGGCTTTCAGATCGGCCACTAGATACCTCCGTCCGGAGGCAATGAAGTCGAGAGGACATGAACACTATAGACCGAACCTTAGGCCCTACCTGTAGCCGAAAAGACCCACCTTTTTAGGGTTCCTTAGTATGGTTTCTATATATAGTACCTGAAAAAGGTAGGTCTTTTCGGCTACAGGTAATCCTGATTCTTGGAGACGTGAAAGCTGCTTCACACTTCACAGTGAGCGGATAGGAAGACATCCCAAACCCCTAACTCTAAGGGTCCAAGTACCTAATAATCAAAAACTCCCCTAAATATTGAGCTACGTAACTACTGTCCTAAACCTAAGTACAACGGCGGGTTTGGAGCCCAATCCTCGAAAGGCTGCTTAGAACTTTGAATCTTCAGGGCTTCAGTCCCCCATCGGCCATACATATTCCCTAAGGGTCCATGTACCCAAACAGTATATACTTTGGGCCCAATGTACCTATATAGGGAGTACGTTAAGTCCCAAGTATATACTATTTGGGTACATGGACCCTTAGGGATTCATGAGACCTCACAGCCCTGAAGCCTTTCGCAAACTCCATGAGCAACTCTTGGGGATTCTTAAGGGTTTAGGGTTGAGGGTTTAGGGTTCAGGGTTGAGGGTTTAGAGAGCCCTTCGTTTGGAATCCCTGATGCTCAAAATCGCTCAACAGCCCAGCACATGGTATGGGGCCCAAAACCCTGAAAGTCTAAGTTCTCAGATCCCAAGGGTTTCTAAACCTTAGAATAAACTTGAACCATTCATGGTTTAGGGTTTACGGAGTTTTGGGTTTTGGGCATCTATGCTGAGCCATTCTCATCCCGCCCCAACGTCCTTACAGGGCCGAGGCCAAGGAAGTCTCTGAATGGAATCGGCTGTGATACCTGACAGGGGTATGGTGTGGAGGGTCTACCTATAGGTTTATGGGTTAGGGGGGTTAAGGTTTCGGGTTTAGGGTTTACGGCCTAGGGTGGAGTGTTGATATACGCCCTGCCCAGACCCCGGGAGGATCCAAAAAGTAGATCACTTAATGGGGGTTCCTATAAAGGACCCTTAGTAGTATAGGGCCCCAAATTAGGGGATCTACTTTGTAGATCCTCCCGGGGTCTGGGTGTAGGCTTTAGGGCTTCGGGTTTAGAGCGTGTTTTTGCGTCACTGCGGGGACTGGAATCCTAAACCCTTAACCCCCTGTGACCAAAAAAGCGTTCCTTAATGTAGGAACCTGATTAAGAAACCCTGGGCCTATAACCCCGAAATAGTAGGTTTCACAGAAGGAACCCTAATAAAGGGGCAAGATTTCTTAATCAGGGTCCTACATTACTATGATTTCCTTATATACGGCCTTAAAACGGTAGGTTCTTTCGGGTCCGTGTCCGGGCAAACCCTAGGCCTTAGACCCGTTTCGGGATTGAACTTTAAAAGAGGTAGAGCGTAGAGACTACGAAGTTGAACAGGGGCCTGGTCTAGGGCCTAGGGTTTAGGGTTCAGCTTAGGGTTGAGCGCTAAGGTTTAGTTTGAGCTTTAGACTTTATCTAGGTTCCCCAGTAGCCCCTTAATAATACCCTTTTTCCTACTGTTCGGTTTTAATGAGGGAACCCCAAAAGAAAAAGGGTAAAAGGGTATTACTGGGGCACCTAGTAGGGTTTAGGGTGCAGGGATAGGGGGATCCAAAGGTCAGTTGCGAAGCTTTGCTTTGCTACGAGCTCATAAGGCTCTGCTGTGAGCGTGAGGGTGTACACTTGGAGGGGCGGAAGACTTTGTAAGTAGGTAATAAGTAGAGAGATAATTATGAGTATCCTGAAAGGGATCCTAGTTTAATTGGGGGTCATGATACATATAGTTCTATAAGATAACTAGTTACTAAGTCCCCCGACTCTCCGGACACTTCAAAACCTTGAATGTCGCGCCGCTGCCACGAGTGCAGGGCTCTGGGCACCGTAGCAGCGAGAGAGAGGGGGGGGGATTAATGACGCCTTAATGGTTCCATAAAGGTTCTTTGCTACAAGGGCTCTGTGATGTAATGTAGGAACCTGATTAAGAAACCCTGGCCTTATAACCCCGATATAGTAGGATTCATATGGCTGGTTGTCAAAATTAGGGTCCCTTTTTGGGTACCCTAAATAGTAAGTGCCGTATTATAATAGGGACCCAAAAAGGGACCATCATTTTGACAACCACCCATATAAGGAACCCTAATAAAGGCCCAAGGCTTCTTAATCAGGTTCCTACATTAGGGGCGTAATTGACAATCAGAGCAGGGTCGGGCGCCTATTTTGGCATACTTAGGGTTTAGGGTTTAGGGTTTAGGGTTTAGGATTTAGGGTTTAGGGTTTCGGGTTTAGGTTTTTCATCAGGTTCTCCCCAGAAACTTGAACGCCTTCTCAGCTTGAGATGTCTGCGCAGGGTTTTTGTCAGGGTGCACCAAACTCGCATCTTCTTCGCGACATAGTGCAATGACAATTTTGGCCACACTGTAGCACCCGCTCTAGCGATCATCGACAGCACCTTCGAATGCACCAAATGCTATATGGCCATCTGCCGAGCTCTGGAGCTTGTCATGGCGACTCCAAAAAGCAAGCTTGAAGGCTTAAAATGCTCGTGCACAAAAGCTACGGCCGGCTTCGACGCTCAAGTCCGTGCCATCGCTCCGACACTGCACCCCAAGCCCTTTTCACTTGCAGCCCACTGCCCGACGCAGAGGCCCTGAAAGACTTCCCCCCCCTGTGCCTTCGGGGTTTAGGGTTGTGCTTAGGGGTTTAGGGTTTAGGGTTGAGGGTTTAGGGTTTAGGGTTTCACCTCTAACCCTGAGACTCTACGACATCGTTGGTTTTTGGCTTTGGGGACCACAGACCATATTCAATTATGTCAGGTTCCCGAGCCATTTGGAGCATTCTGGTAGCAAGTGGCGACCGAAACACAACCGCTGATGGACGACACCGACCAACAACTACCACCCTAACTTGTCTCCCACCACCAACCCGACTTGTCTCCCTGCCTTCTTCTGTGTGATGGAATGCGAGTAGTAAAATATCTGCGCATCGAAGTCGATAGTAAAGTACCTGAGCAAGCAAGGGCTTCTGGGATTTCATGCAGCTTTGTAGGGGCTCAATACTGATCACTGGTTGTTGCAAGTTGCATAACCCTGAACCCCAAAACCTAAACCTGTGGAGGCAGGCAAGGGATCTGTGCTGCATTGTTGTCTGACTATTTTCTTACTCATGGCGCACTGCAGTCAGAGGACAGCAGGAGCCGAAATTCAAGCTGACTAGTCAGTCGGTATGAGCAGAGTGCTTGGGTATGCTAGTCATCGCCATCCCTTGGATGTGTTTTCTTCCTTGAGCTTGCCTGCCTCTGTACATTGGCTGCTTGCCTTGCTGCCTTGGGCATACCCCATCACAATCCCTGGGTTTATTATACTTCTCCTGTAACATACCCCAGAACCCTCCTTCTTACTTCAGCCTATGTTAGAAGGTTCAGGTCCTACTGTTGATGGACAAAATCCTGCATGACCCTAAGGACCCTAAACTATGGGAGTTGTGGTATATTCCTTATTATGGGTCATGCAGGATTATGTCCATCAACCGTAGGATTTAGGGCCTGAAATAGGTTGAGGATTTGGGCCTCGGCGGGATTTGGACTTATCATTCAGGGCAGAGGTCGGCCGCGCAAAAGCAAACCGTCGCACCGGTTTAGGGGTTTAGGGTTTTCGGGGTTTTGGGGTTTAGGGTTTAGGGGTTTAGGGGGTTTAGGGGTTTAGGGTGTCCGAAAGCCAAGCGTTTGGATAAATAACACAAGGATTTTAAAACCCCGAGACGAGAATCCCAAGCCCTCAAACCCTAAGCACCCCCAAACCCTAAAACATGTGCCTGTGTGGGTACCTTAGAAGGGTTTCGAGAAGGGTTCTGTTCACGGTTCCTACAAAATCTTCACGGGTTCCTTTGAGGATTCCTTCAAGCATTCCTTTAAACTAAAACTGGCCGTATACCCTAAACCGACAAAGAGCTCCAATCCGTGTCACCTGGTGGTGGAGCTCTGGAGGAGCCTCAAACGGGCAGCCTCGTTCTTGGCCTGGCCAGGGGCATCTCAGGGCCTTCCAGGGGTTTAGGGCTTTGGGGCTGTGAGGTCTACAGTCTTTAAATAATACTTACCTTGGACCATTTGGATTCCGAGGGGCACCTTAAGGCCTTTGGGCGTTGATGGTTTTGGAGCTCTAGTTTGGCTTTGGGAGTAGAATAAATTCAGGTTTTCGAGCCTTTACGGTTTAGGGTTTAGGGGAGGGTTGTGGGGGTTCCAAATTGGCTTAGTTGCTGAGTTCATAAGCCCCCAAAAGTGTACACTTTTCGTTTTATAGTGGATAATACTATCCCAAAAAGTGTAAAGTGTGTCCACTCAGCTACTAAGTTGGTGTGTGCAAGATAGTTTTGGCGGCTTTGCAGGCTCAATTTGGGGTTTGCGGGTTTAGGGCCTGAGTTTAGGGTTTCAGATAGCAGGAGGTTTTACTCACAGTTTTTGAGGAGCCTCAGATAATTGAAGACCGCCAATGTAAAGCCTAAGTAAGGAGGATGCGCACTAGAAGGATCGCTAAACAAGGTACCCTGTTCCGGGCTTTTCGGATGCGTGGGAACTTCGCGTCCCCCAAATCTGATGCATCCAGAGACTGGATCTAGGGTTCAGGGTTTCGGATTTAGGGATTTAGGGGATTTAGGGTTTAGGCATTTGCCATAAAAGAAGGAAATTTACATTCCTAGACCCTCCATCTACCCTCTATTAGACTCTAAATGCCCCTTATTCGGGACCATATACCCCTATTTGGGGGTACAAGGAGGGTCCTGGTTAGTCTTGCCTCTTGTGCTCGGCTTGCTTTGTTGCTTGCAGTAGGCTTGTATACACCCTATACTTTTTAGGAACCCCCATGAAGGGATCTACTTTTTGGATCCTCCCGGGGGTCTGGGATAGCGGCCAAAACTAAGAGAGTGCGACAGCATGATGTTGTGCAGCAGAAGGCCAGAACTTCTCTGCGCATCCTGATTGCTCAAGATTGGCCCTAAACCCTAAACCCTAACCAGCTTTGGCTCGAGTCCCCTCGAGAACACTACGAATCTCCCGCTCCACCACGGGTTTAGGGTTTAGGGTTTAGATTCATCAACACACCTTCGGGACGCGCCGAACCTTCAACATTTTCACAACAGATTTGAACTTGGGGGTGCACCAGCAGAATAAATTTTGCCTCCCCTGTCATCCTTTTCTGAAGACATGCAGCAGGTCTTCGTAACACAGCACCGAATAGTTTGTACACGTGGCGGAATAAACTCTTTGATGGCCACAGCGACTGTGACTATGTCATCTTGGGACCCATGAGGGTCCTTAAACCGAAACCTCAAACCGTAAACCCTAAACGAGTTAAGTTCAACAAGACACAACCCAACACACAGAGGCCTACCGCAGAATTGTGCAGTAGAGCTCTCCTTTTACTGGTCATGTCTTGAGCCAAACATATCGTAGCATTCTTTGTGAAACATGCATGCAACAGCCTACGGCGTGAGACCTAGAAGCTATGACTTACTACACCACTACTAGGTGCAAAGGGGTCGATATTTCTTAACTAAACGGTGACGATATGGTCGATGGCCCTCCCTGGTTTCAGGAGACTTCCTGAATTGAGGGCAGGTGGTGGCTCTGAGTCTAGGCCGTACCCAACGTGTGGGGCTTAGGGCTTCAGGGTTTTAGGGTTTACGGCTTTAGGATTTCGGGTTGTGGGGTTTCGGGTTTTAGGGTTTAGGCTTTAAGGGTTTAAGGGTTTTGGGTTCAGGGGTTCCGAGCTTCAGAGTTTACTTCCCTGACAGTAAGAGCCAGAGCACTTAACCCGCCTAAGCCCCTGAACCCCCAACCCCTAAACTCCCTAAACCCTACCTTAACCCTGAATAACCTACCTTTTTAGGGTTCCTTATTATGATTTCTTTATATAAGTCCTGAAAAAGGTAGGTTATTCCAGGTTAAGGTAAACCCCACCCCATCCCGACCCCCAACCCTGAAAGTCGAGGCCGAAAGTTGGACCATGGTTCCTCGGACTTCCAGGGCCAATCACCCTAAATCCATGCTCCGACTTTCTGGGCTTCACTTTAGGGGCTGAGTACCCTAGCCCAAAACAGGTTAACTTTTCAGTTATATCAGCACAAGGTTTCAGGGCTTAGGGTTAATCATGGTAAGGTTATATGTGTATGTGTATATATATATATAGATATATGACCCCTTGTATATATAACCCCGACAAGGTTAAAGGTCATCTACTCAGCTACTACAGCTAAGTTCACTATAACAGCTAAACAGCCCCTAAACCCCGAACCCCTAAACCCCAAACCCCAAAACCCCTAAACCCTAAACCCCAAAGCCCTAAACAGCCAGCTATTACGAAACCAAAGCCACTGCCTTGATCAGCCAAGCGCTGTAGCAGCCTTTGCCTTGCTGGAGTCATCGGGGCTGAGCTGCAGGGTTAGGGATTTAGGATTTAGGTTTTAGGGCTTTGGGGTTTTAGGATTAAGGCATTTAGGGTAATCGGTTTTCGATTGATGGTTTTTGGCTTTAGTGTTTATGTTTTGATTTAGGGTTTCGGTGGCTTGGGCTTAGGGTATGTATCTGTTCGAGGGACTGCAAAAAGGCCGTGAATTACAGTAAGCACCATAGGGCTATAGGGTTCTATTAGGTTCTTTCGGGATTGATGATGGCCTAGAGGGCGCACTGACAAGGGTCAAGGTCAAGAACTTTCAAACACCCGAATAGTACCTAAACCCTATAAGCCCTAAACTACGCTTCGATTTCAATAGCCCCCCCCCAGAAAAGATTACCTGTAATCAGGGCCTACATTCAACAATAAGGGGAATTAGTAATTATCCAAACCGATACCTAGTAAACGTCCGATCCGAAACCTATTCCGAGTAGAGCAAGGTTTGTGGTTTAGGGGTTTAGGGTTTGGGGGTTTCGGGTTTAAGGGTTCAGGGTTTAGGGCTTTTGGGGACCTAGGATCCGGTCCCTGAAGAGCCGATGGGGCTGTAGATTCGGTTTAGGGTTTAGGGTTTAGGGTTAGGTCACCTTAGCTGCTCCATCTCTGATCTGGATGCCTGAAGCGCCGTCAGCAAGATTCTGTTCTCTGTTGCTTGAAACATGGCCGAAGGAGAACTGAAAGCCATCGGGGTGCATCCCTGAGTGCACAAGGAGATGTGCCAAAGTCGATAAAGGTTCATCCGTTGCGAAAGGGAGAGTGCTGGGCAAGCCTGTCTGAACCAACTCATCGTAGCATCGTAGTCGGTCTGGCATCGATCTCAAAAACTGGTTGTGCTTGGCGAGCTCCAAATAGACACGGTCCCCGGCGATCGATAGTAGTAATAGTAGTAGCAGTAGTAGTAGTAGAAGTAGTAGTAATAATAATAATAGTAGCAATAGCAGAAGAAGAAGTAGTAGTAGTAGTAGTAGTAGTAGTAGTACTAGTAGTACTAGTAGTAGTAGTAGTAGTAGTAGTAGTAGTAGTAGTAGTAGTAGTAGTACTAGTAGTAGTAGTAGTAGTAGTAGNAAGTAGTAGTAGTAGTAGTAGTAGTAGTAGTACTAGTAGTACTAGTAGTAGTAGTAGTAGTAGTAGTAGTAGTAGTAGTAGTAGTAGTAGTACTAGTAGTAGTAGTAGTAGTAGTAGTAGTAGTAGTAGTAGTCGGAGTAGTAGAGTTCATAGAGAAACCCAAAAAGTTAAAGTCCTAAGAGCCAACCAGAAGAACCCCAAGCAATGGTAGCTGGGGAGGACGCTTCCAGGTCTGACATCGAATTTTCATATCGAGGAGCCCCACGAAGCACCTTAAGATGAACCCGGAGACTCCGGAACGCCGCTATATTTTGGTGGAATCTACCTTAAGTTATAGAGGGTATTTGCTATGACTTCAAGTACATTTCTTTATGAAGGGGTGTTGGGGCATCTGGGGAACCATCGAAACTAGGTCTTGGGAGAATTGTTAGCGAATAACGTGGCACCACTCCTTCCTCCAGGCTTTTAAACGTAGCAAGCATCCCTATTGTGACTCATGAAGGAGAGGCCATCTGCAACACCATGCGAAGGAATTCATGTTCTCATCACCGTGCTGAGAACTACCCCTGCGATTTCAATTAAAGGTTTAGGGCCTAAGGCCCAAAAGCCTGGGGTCCCGGGGCTAGAGTTCGAGGTTTGGGGTTTAAGGGGATTGGGTTTGGGGTTTAGGGTATGGGGTTTAGGGGTTTAGGGTTTGCGAAACGCCCCGGCTGTACAGAAACAGGGCCCTGGCGCGACGCCCGTGCATCCTCGTTACGAGGAGAATCCTGGCAAATCGGCCAAAAGCGTTACCCTAAGGTTCAGGGTTTCTAAGCTTAACTTAAGGCTCCATGGACTCATATTTTTAATGGCTTTTGGGCCTAAAGACCATATTATCTGAGGCTGTTGGGCCATTGTGAGCCTTCGGGTTAGCGCTTGGGGTTTAAGGCTTACCTCTAGGCAGCCAGTCTCGGTTGTAGCTCCTTGTTTGGGTTACCTTGTAGGATCCTAACGATGAAACTGGTTTAACCAAAAAGCGGCTACGGAGACTATAGGTAAGGTTGTCAATCCCGGAAATAAAGCATAGACCCATAAGCTCATAAACCCCCAAACCGGCAAACCAAAGACCCCAAAAGCTCTAAAGGCCGATAATTAACAAGGAACTCTATGGCTTGGGAAGGTGCAGCTCAGACTGCCCCCAGAGACTGCAAAAGCCCTGTCAGGAATGCACTTGAGTTCATACTAAAGAACCCCGCTATGCTTCAAGGTGGGTTCGTCAACTAAGGGTTTTAGCGTCTCTGGACACGAGGTAGGACATGGGTCAGTCCCCGAATGGCGGATAGGCTATAGTTCATAGATTCATCGGCGGATCTTAGCTTTTGGAGTTTGGTGGCTATAGCTTTCAGGGTTCACGCTTTAGGAAACTTTAGGGTTCTAAGGCTGCAGAGTTTAGAGTTTCAGGGCTTGGGGTTTAGACTACAGTAGAAAACCCCAGGAAATAAGCCCAGCAACTTGTAGGCGCCTCAAGTTCCAACCTGCGGAAGCTTTAGCTACCTGAGTGATAAACCTACCTGTAGCTATGTTAAACCACCAAGTAATGTAGGAACCTGATTAAGAAACCTTGGGCCTTTATTAGGGTTCCTTATATGAATCCTACTATTTTGGGGTTCTAGGCCCAGGGTTTCTTAGTCAGGTTCCTACATTAGGAACCTCGACCCGACATGGTCTTGAGGGTGCAGGGGTCAGAGCCCCTGAACCGTTCAAGTTTAGGGTTTAGGGTTTAGGGTTTGGGTTTAGGGTTTAGGGTTTCGGGGTTGAACCCGACCCAGCCTCTGCAATGATGCTGTCGTCCAGCATGAAAATCGAATTCCTCAGGAGGGATAAGATTTTGGGGCGCGTTATGTAGATTACAGTATCATTATCCTAGGGTATATTGTCTTTTTCATATGATATCTGTTTGAGGCATAGGGCACAGTGTTTGCATCGTGGTACTGTTATCATAGAGTATATATTGTAGTGTCATATCATAGGGTATATAGTTTAAAACCCAGAGACTCCAATATCCCCTAATTAGGAAATATACAGTAGGATCCCGAATATGATTTAAGGAATATTCCTTTGGGTTTCCTTCAACCCTAAACCCAAAACCCCAAATCCTAAACCTCAAATCCTGGGAATATAAAAAAGTGCTAAACACTGAGTCCTCTTTTCAAAGGACTTAGGTCTGGAGGTTTGAGGTGTTTTCCTTTATAAAGCCTGCTTAAGAATGTAAAACCCTTTTAAATGCCATACAAAGCCCCTCCCCTAAACCCTAAACCCCAAAACCCGTAAACCCAAAACCCTGAACCCTAAACCCTGAATCAATGAGGGTTTGGAGTCTCCGAGCTCCAGTCACCGAGGCTTCCGCTCATCCACGGCCGCGGCAGCGCTGCGGCCGTCGGACTAAACGCGTGAAACTGTGAAGAGCCGAGATGTTGCAGGCCATTGGTTTGGGGTTTAGGGCTTCTACACAAGGCTTATGGTTCAGGCTTTGTATTTAGACTTAAGGGTTTATGGAATGTAGGGCTGATAATTGGGGTTTAGGGTTCATACTTCTTGGCTGACTTCTGAACCCCTCCTAAAAGTTAAACTTTTAGCCTCCTTATTATATAGAAACCCAAAAAGTTACAGTCCTAAGAGCCAACCAGAAGAACGCCGAGGAGTCCTTGTCCTAAACCCTAAACCCTAAACCCTAACCCCCAAAAGGCCCTATAAGAACGCCAAGTTAGGGTTTCAGATTTCCATACTTATGGTTGGGTCCAAGTACCCAATAATCATATACTCTCGGAAATCCTAACCTACATAACTACTATCCGAAAACCGAGTTCCTAACTGTTGGGTCCTTTGGACCCTTGGGGAACCTATCTTCGAAAAAAAGCCCCTATAATGCATCCTTATCATAGCCCCTATAGTAGCTCTTATGGACCCCTTTTCAAGGAACCCTGTTCTAATTATTGGGCCCTTTGGACCCTTGNACCTATCTTCGAAAAAAAGCCCCTATAATGCATCCTTATCATAGCCCCTATAGTAGCTCTTATGGACCCCTTTTCAAGGAACCCTGTTCTAATTATTGGGCCCTTTGGACCCTTGGACCCTGATGAAACACCCCTAAACCCCTAAACCCTAAACCCCTAAACCCTAAACCCCGAAACCAAAATTATTACTTATGGTTTGGAACTCAGGTTCCAGGGTTTTCAGACCAGTGAAGAGCCGAGGTTGTCGGAGGCAGGCGGTTTATGGTTGAGGGTGTGTATTTTTTGGGTTTAGGGTTCAAACTTAGGGTTTAGGGTTTATACTTAGGTTTTTATTATGGTTCAGGGTTAAAAATTTAGGGTTCGTGGTTCAGTGGGGCTTCGGGGTTTAGGGTTGAGGATTTGGGATTTGCCTCGTTTGAGGTGCAGGGTATGCTTGGAGGACCATGTGGCTTCGTAAGTAGGGTTATAAGTACCTTAATTGGGGTTATAAGTAATTCTAACTGTAGTTACCATACTTACAACCCCAATTACTAAGTCCCATAATCCTTTATGAACCCTCCTAAACCCTTATAGTACCCCTATAGATCCCTTAAAGCGACCTTTAACCCCAATTACTAAGTCCCATGATCCAGGATTTTGTAGGGTTTCAGTGCTCATGGATCCCAGGTCCTCGGAAGAATAGGATCGAAGTTGCAGGGCTTCGGGTGTAGGATTTAGATTGGTCTTGAGTCTGATAGGCGTTTAGGGTTTCGATTTAGTTGACGGTTTAGGGAAAACAAGAAGAGGCGGCTACGGGCCTGTCGCTTCATTCTGAAACTTTACGGCTCCTAACTACGAATTACTGGGAGTTTTCTACCATCCTCGCGCAAAAGAAACTCAAAGCCTGAACCCCTTATGGACTACAGACGTCTTATAAATCTAACACAAAGCCCTTTAGAACACCACTGTAAAACCTCACAGAATGCATACACGACTGCCAAACATTCTTTTGCTCCGAGCACTGGCAGCAAAATCTTTGGCTGCAGAGGCTGCGGGGAAACGCGCTGAAACGTGCTTGGTGGCTTTGGGTATAAGTAGGGTTTAGGAATTCGCGATGAGGCTTCCTCGGGTGTAGTCTGGGAATTGGGGTTTGGGCTTCGGGTCTCTGGGCTTGGAACCCAGAAGCATAAATCCCGAACTCCTCAGCCCTGAACCAATCCGTGACACCTATGAAGGTCACTTGGGGGATTCCGAAAATAGGGGACCCTAATATAGAACCCTAAATGATGGGATCCCTATTATAAGGACCCCAAAATAAGGTACCCCTAATTTTCGGAAACTCCCACTTGAGCCATCTGCGCTAACTCATGGGAAACCGTAAGTCCTACACCCTACCTGTAGTCTCCATTGTAGTTCCTTTTTGGGGTTACCTTATAGGATCCTTATTATATATTTGGTTAAACCAAAAAAAGGAACTACAATGGAGACGACAGGTATATCCCTAACCTCTCACCGCTCGCTCCCGAACCTGCGAATCCCGAACAGCTCTCACCCTAAGGTCCACAGATCCTTAATGTGTAGGGCTTAGGGTGTAGGGGCGTTGATAATCTAGAAAAAGGGCTTAGGGTGTAGGGGCGTTGATAATCTAGAAATAGGGTGTTGGGATATCAGTGATATCAGTTGATATAGGATACTATAACCTAGCATAGGTAAAGAACCCCAAGATTGCGTTACGAATTATTTAGGCACAGTAGCACGGAAAGCATGATTTTCCGGGCATGTTAGCTGAACACATTGTCGCGAGAGCCTCAGTCTGCGGCCTTTTTGGGTTCATGGCTTGGGTTAGAATCAGCGTCATGGCAAGCGGCGTTTCCATGCGTTTTACGGATGCCACGGATACTTGCGAACTTAAACCCTAAACCCTAAACCCCTAAACTTATAAACCCTAAACCCTAAACCCTAAACTCTGTTGTTTTCGGGTTTAAGGGCAATCACAAGTAGGGCTATGTCTTTGGAGCACCTTGGCCTGTGCGGTAGTTTCACCCAGAATTCAGGGACGCGTAACAAAACGCATCTGTTTAGGGTTTAGGGTTTAGGGTTCCCCGAACGAACCTCTAAAGGAGCCCTTAAAGGAACTTTTAAAGGAGCCCTTACAGGAAGCCTTAAAAGAACCCCTGAAGCCCATCAGCCGTTCCAAGCACTGCATGCTAGGCTGCATCAGCCAGAATCCAAAACATCAAGTTGTCAGATACCGCTTGAATCAGCCACTCCTGCTGGGTTTAGGACTGGTTCCTTTGAGGGCTCCATGAAAGCTCGAACAAAGGTTACAACCGTGGGGTCTAAGTCCAGGCTTCGCGGTTTAATATACGATCTGATTGGAGGTGTTTTTTTCGTTCCCAAAACCCGAAACCCTTAAGCCTACACCCTGGGTCAATATGTATATATATATGTACATATATATATATATATGTGTGTGTATATGTATGCATGTATGTATCTTTATATATATATATGTATGTATAGGGCTTGCAGTCCGGGCTTGCATGATCAGGCTTTCGGGCTGTTCCTAGAAACCTTGAACATACTTAAAATATCTTTTCTGGTTCTTAAGAACGCAAGCATGCCCTTAACGCCCTCTGACAGATACTCTTAAACAAGACTCTCATCAACCCCATAAGGGAAAGACAATGCGTACCCGAAGGCACTAGACATGAAGCGAATATTGCTGGTGAGGGCATTGTTCCAGGTTTACCCTAAGGCTTGAAGGACGCAGACTTGAAGTTATGGGCTCAAAGACCGTGCTACTGCTTCTCGGACTGTTTTGAGTAGCAGCAGTTCGGGCTCTATGTAGACCCTGACTGAGTCTACGTCTGTGCAGGCCACTGGAGTTGTTTCTAAGGGTCTTTGATACGACCCCATACTTCAAGTATGGTGGGGTGCATGCAAGGGCTCAGAGTTCAAGGCGAAATGATGGAACCCTCAACCCGCGAACGCAGAACGAGAATGTGGACCAGCCCACCGGTTGCCCTACAGTACCGATATGATGGTCTCGCACATTATCCATTGTTGAGATTGTTAAATACCGACAACATTCTACCTATAGCCCCCATTGTAGTTCCTTTTTTGGTTTAACCAAATATAGAATAAGGATTCTATAAGGTACCCCCAAAAAGGAACTACAATGGAGACTACAGGTAGCTCGCTGGTTTGGCAACGTCTTTCGGGGGGGCCCAGGGCGCTCCCACAACCTTAAGTATTGTACGCATAACAAACAAGTTCCTGAACCCTAACTGCTACTAATATCCCTAAACAGCCTACACCCCAAGTCCAAAGCCTTGAAACCCTAGAACCACCCTACTCCCAGTACCCCTAGCAACATTATGTAGGCCTTTAACACATGCCGAAAACTACGCTATAAATATTTTATCTAGGGACTATCAGGGGATACTGCAGTACCTATAGTCTCCATTGTAGTTCCTTTTTCTGGTTTAACCAAATATATAATAAGGATCCTATAAGGTAACCCCAAAAAGGAACTACAATGGAGACTACAGGTACTAGTAATTAAGAACTTCAACCTTAAGTCGTAGTCAAGCGTCGTTGTTGGAGCGGATCTCCAAGCTCGACGCTTCATGGGAATGCCGGAAGATGAAGCAAAGCAAGCTCTCGTTATCCTGAGGTGTAGCTTACAGGCTTCATGGCTTCATGATTGGACCTCTCAAGAAAGGGCTCTGGAACAGTCTTTAGAATGAGCTAGAATCTATCTTGATTGAAAGGATGCTGTATCGTGCAGAGTTTACGCAGGGTAGTTTAGGATCCGGATTGCGGTTTAGTGTTTAGGGTTTTTCTGGGTCTGGAAGTGAGTTCAAAACTGACGAACCTGCATAAGCCTTATATCATAGCCAAAGCTACAGCATCACAAATCGTAGGACCCTGACACTGGCTTCCTCTACTACCTATAGTCTCCATTGTAGTTCCTTTTTTGGTTTAACCAGATACATAATAAGGATCCTTTCAGGTACCCCCAAAAAGGAACTACAATGGAGACTGCAGGTAGGAACGAGGCTTGTCGTACTGGATGTGGGGAGTCTCTGAAGTGCTGCATGTTCACCAGCATGACGCATTACTGCCTGAAGCCTATTGTAGGGGCCTTAATAATTATAGAATAGGTTTAGGGGCCATTATACAATAATTAAAACCGGAACCCCCAAAATAGTATAGGTACTTATTTAAGCCCCTATAGTAACCCATACTTGAAAGCCCTTCCACTAGGATTGTTGGGTATGGTGTATTAGACTTGCATTGAGGCCAACAGGAAGCACATCGTAAAGTACTGCGGGCTTAACCCTAAACCCTAAACCTTAAACCCCAAAACACCAAAGCCCGACAGCCGGAACCCCAAACTCACCGGCAACAGGATTAACCCAAAGAGTCCATGTAATGAAGCAGCCATGAGTCATGTAGGGCCTTGTACTATGATTTAAGGAATACTGCTTGACTTAAGCTTGCAAGGCTTCATATTGTGATTTCAGAGCCATTCCTGAACTTTGGGTTTTAGGGCTGCTTCTTATGATCCAGACGATCTTCCATCACCAAAAAGGGTAACTATAGAGCTTCTTACTGAGGAACTTCCTTGCAATCGTATGCCTGAATTTACGCAAAACCCTATTGAGAACGTGTAAAGCCCTATGTTAAAACAAAGCTAACCTACCAAAGCCCGGTAAGACTCTGGGGGCATTGAAGACCAGATAAGCCCCAGGGTGAACTTCCAACAAGCTGCTTAAGCCCCTACGTACCCGGCAACCCTAAAACCCCCCCAAGGGGAAGCATTGTAGGTCCCTTATCAATCCCGGACTAGTCCCCGTACAGATCCCTGATAAACCCCAGAATTTTAGAGTTAACCCATATAACACCTGGCCCTAAACCCTAAACTCCAGAACCACACCCTCAACCCTGAACTCCAGAACCACACTTTCGGGCGGAGGGCGCAAGCGATGGCCACGAGGCAGCGGAGGCCCGGGCAGGCGAGGCAATGAAACCCGCTGAGGGTCCTCGGACCGGTCGCTTAAGGTTTAGGGTTTAGGGTTTATAGGGTTTATAAGGTTTAGGGTTTGGGGCTTAGGGCTTATAAGGTTTAGGTTGAAGGGCTAAGGGTTTAGGGTTTATAGGGTTTATAAGGTTTAGGGTTTGGGGCTTAGGGCTTATAAGGTTTAGGTTTAAGGGCTAAGGGTTTAGGGTTTATAGGGTTTATAAGGCTTAGGGTTTGGGGCTTAGGGCTTATAAGGTTTAGGTTTAAGGGCTAAGGGTTTAGGGTTAGGGTTTAGGGTTTATAGGGTTTATAAGGTTTAGGGTTTGGGGCTTACGGCTTTTAAGGTTTAGGTTTAAGGGCTAAGGGTTTAGGGTTTATAGGGTTTATAAGGTTTAGGGTTTGGGGCTTAGGGCTTATAAGGTTTAGGTTTAAGGGCTTAGGGTTTAGGGTTTAGGGTTTAGGGTTTATGGTTTATAGGGTTTATAAGGTTTAGGGTTTGGGGCTTAGGGCTTATAAGGTTTAGGTTTAAAGGCTTAGGGTTTAGGGTTTAGCGTTTATAGGGTTTATAAGGTTTAGGGTTTGGGGCTTAGGGCGTATAAGGTTTAGGTTTAAGGGCTAAGGGTTTAGGGTTTAGGGTTTATACGGTTTAGGGTTTCGGGTCGACAGGGGGGTCCTTTGAAGCATCCGCTAGGATGCCTTTAAGGGAGCTGTGAGGTTTTATAGGGGATCTAAGAGGGTTCCTTCTAAAGGGTCCTAGAATCTAGAAGGGTTCAGGGTTAGGGGTTTAGGGTTTAAGGGCATCTTAAGTGGTATCTTTGGTGAACCATTTGAAGGCACCCTTGAGGCGAAGGGGGAAGCTCCTTCTAGGGCTCATTCAGGTCTCCCGTCTAGGTTTCTTTGAAAGTTCTTGCAGGGGTTCCTCTAAAGGTTTTGTTTGAAAACTCTTTTGAAGTTTCATTTTGGGGTGAAGGGGCCGTATGGGGGCATGTACGGTTAGTTTTGCATGTGTAAGTCTGTACGTGTTCTGTTGCAAAGGTTCAGGGTTTGGGCCATTGTGCCTTCAAGGTTTGGGGTCGAAGTGTTTGGGTTCAGGGTTCAGGGTTTAGGTTTCAGGGTTTAGGGTTTAGGGTTCAGGGTTTAGGGTTTAGGGTTCAGGGCCTAGGGGTTAGGGTTGAGGGTTTGGGGTGGGGCTTGGGATTCAGGGTTTCGGGGGTAGAATGTTGAGTTGTCAGGATTAACATGAATGATTTTGGTCATGGGCGACCATGTCAACATCTGAAGCTTCAGGCAGCTTCGACGCTGTCCGTGTGCCCAAAGCCCTGAATTCCGAAAATGCACGGTTTAGGGTTTAGGGTTTCACCGCACTGTTTGGGGAATAACAGGAGCAACGAAACAAACTGTTACAAGTTATTGTTCTTCAAGCCACTGTCCCCCCGAGATTCCCCGGGAATATACTTAAGGATCCCCTTACAATATCTATAACTGAAGGTTTAGTCTTGCAGGAATCTTTACAGGAACCTTAGTTAAGGTTTTCTTGGGGCTTCTTGCATCCAAGTCTCCAGTCCTGGGGCAGCTGCAGGTCCTTGGCGTCCTGCGTTTTGCCTTGCACACCCAGATTCCTACCTCAACTCCCCAAAGTAGGGAAAACAATGGTCCAATACCAATTGAAGGCGAATTCTACATGGGGTCCAGGTACAATGTAGTCCCTATGTTCCACTGATTTGTTTATTTCCGTATTTTCTTAGTTCTTAGTATAGGATCCTAGCCATCAAATAGATTATCCAAAAGGGGGTACTACAGGGGCTCTACTAATTATCAATACTATTTTGGTGGTTCCTTATGATACTTCTAGTATAATGGAAATTCTGGTCTAGGCAGGATGTGGATTGGAGGGCGGGGTACCGTGCCCGGCAAGTACCCGGACGACTTCGCTCAGGGTCTAGGGTTTAGGGTTTAGGGTCTATCCCCAACATGTATGGTAGTTTCCGAAAATTAAGGGTACCTTATTTTGGGGTCCTTAAAAATGAGGATCCTACTAGTTAGGGTACTATATTAGGGCCCCCAACATATACGGAGGCCTGAACGGTTAGAACAGGGCTTAGGACTGCACTTTAATTATAGTGCTAGTCTGACGCCAGTACCACTATGATAAACCCCTAAGCTATATATAGGCAGGCAGATTTGGTTCACCGACTTTATTTAGTGGAACTGTGGCTCTCCTGCAAAATCTCTACATGAAGCAACACGTTGTGAGCTATAGGCTTCAGGACTCCGGCTAAGTTTTTCTGCACCTTGTACATCGCTGTTGATAAATCATCGGCCTCGGACTATAAACAACAGATATTCGCCCCGTCTTGGCCGAAACCCTAAACCCTAAACCCCTAAACCTTCACCCAAAGCTACAAGCCGGCAGCCCTCGTAGTAGTGATAATGATCACGGAACAACTACAGTGCTGCGCGGCCGTTCGGCTGCTGCTTGATGCTCCTCTTCGCTACTTGCTGTACTCTTAGCTGCTACTACTACCAGCAAGGAACAGCCAACGAAACTTCCACGACCCTGACAAACACCTTCGAACATCCTACAACAAATCTTAACAATTCTGTGCGAAGCACGTGACAACCGAGTAACCCGTTGCAGAAAACAAACCACTGTCTACCGACCATAAAACAAAATAAGTCACACTGCACGCTATCCGAGCTGCTTTGGCCGCAGGCCGCCAGCATCAGAGGAGGCGGCAAAGCGCCACATTGCGGGAAGTCGAAGCCCCGAAAAGGGCCTGGGTTTACATGTTTGAATATGTCGAAGTCAAGGGCGAAGGTCTTTTAAGATGTTGAAATCTATAGGGTTCGATCTTCCAGAGTCTTTCAGCGCTTGAGGGTCTAAAGCTCGGGTCTTTCTCAGAGTCTTGGGGTTGAATGCTTACGGGGTTCCAAGATATGAGCTTTAAGAGCTCGTGTTTTAAATTTTAAAGTAGAAGTTTTACTTGCTCTCCTCCGGAAGCAGGTTTGTGGATGGGTTTAAGGTTTGCCGCGGAACAGTTGGCATTCAGGGTTGAGGAAATTTTTGATACCACGAAACTCCAAATGCGACGTTGATGGGCCTTTGACACCCTGAAGCACAATAAACCCCGAACACTCACAAACTAAAAACCGCTGTTTCGGCAAAACCTTATTCTACGTGCTGTGATGGCCATCTACGCCGCTACCATCTTCATCATTGCCCTTGCCGCATGGACGCTCGCGAGCGTTTCCGATACAAAACATCTCCGGCTCCTGCTCCTGAGCATCATGTCATGTAGAGCAAGCCTCTTGTGTGAGCACGACCACCATGCAGTTGGTTTGTTACGGTAAGCCATAGCACTCAACTCTAAACCCTTCTGAAACGCAAACCGGCAAACCTCTTAGCCCTAAACCCATTAACACCTTCAATCCTGAACGGGTAACATAGAAAGCGGAATACTTAGACCTCGGGAGTCTTCGAACAATGTGTATGAAGTCTCAGGATTAGCACTCGAGTTCAGGGTCTACGGGTAGCGAGAATCAGAATTTACCAGAACACAGTTCTTCGCCAAGTGGCGAAAGTACGCTGAGAGGCCCATGGACACAGGGAAGCAAGCAAAGTGAAAACGATCTTCGCCCTCTTCCTGATCAGCGAGAAATCCCTACTGACGCAAGCCTAAAGGTTCCAGGCTTCTCGGCATAGGATACAGGGCTTCGTCGGACATATGGATACTTCAATATTACTTATACAACTTATACAGGTATACCGATTTGCTCCACCCCCGAAACGCGACATCAACCTAGCACCGGAACGACTTGGCCCTTAATCCTGAAATTCAAGCCTCAAAAAGAATCAACTGTTGTTGCCAATGCCTTAATGCTCCTAAGTTCCGGCTGAGTGGGAAAGGTCCTCAACAGGCCACCTAAACATAAAAAAAAGACCCAGCATCCCCGTCCATCCTATGAGGCAACCCTTCTCCTATTATGTTCAATCTTGACAACAGAAATGACAAAAATGACAGGGCAGCATTGGGAGACCTGTCTCGCTGAACCTTGCACCACATCTCCGACCTCAGCACTAGCCTGCGAAAATCCAGAGAATCAAAACTTGCACTGCTCGATTGGAGTACTTCATTCATCACCATCCCAATGATGTTGTGGAGCCATTCAACAAGGGGCATGGTACAAGCACCCCCCCGGAGCTCGCAAGATCCATGTCGCCTACCAGGGAAAATGTTTTGAAACCTTTATAACACAGCCTTGCAAATCCCTGTGACTGTGCCTAAACCTAGGCCCGATATGAACCCTAACCCTAAACTCTAAACCCTTAAACCCTAAACCCGCGCATCTAAACCCTAAGCCCCTAAACCGCATAAACCCCTAAACCTCTAAACCCCTGTAAACCCTAAGCTTAGCGCTTAAACTTAACTTTAAACCCAAAACCGTAAACCTCTAAACCCTGAACCGTAAACCCAGAAATACCCAAAACCCTAAACAGTACGTGTAGTCCTGCAGCGGCGGCGACGGCCCAGGCATTTTCCAAGTCGCAACTTGTGCACCCGAGCCATTCTCGGCTACTGCTGCCTGAGTGCGCCGCCACCAGGTGTTCTCGGCTTGGAGGCACCGTGAGCAGCCATTGTTTCGCCATATTTTCGGGCCAGTCGACGTCCGACTGTGTCGGCCAGCAGCTCTATGGCACCGTGTTTGTAGATGGGCAGGTGATCGTAGACACGGTCCAGCACGAAGAGCTGAATTGCCGGTCAGCGGCATGAGGTGTCGATGCGCCGTTGGCCCCGACCGATGGGTTTTAATTCTCGGGAAGCTCCAGAGGTCCCGGTTTAGGGTTTAGGGTTTAGGGGAATTCAATGATTTTCGTTCTTTTGTGGGCCTCCTGATATTTCAACGGTTCCGACGGCCAGAAGCCCCAAAAGTCCAGGGGTCCTCCGGGATGGCTTCTGGAAAAGTAACATTTGTGGCTAATTGGACGATTTTGGTGCTTTTGCAAAACCTCCCCCCATTTCCACGGCCCCCACGGCCAGAAATCCAGAAAACCCAAAACTCCTCCGGAATGGCTTCTGGAAAAGGGATGTTTGTAACAAATCCGACGAACCCCTTCAGCATCGCAAATTCACAAACATCTGGTCCAAACGATACGGATAGTTTGAAATAAGTTTAGGCCTGAAACCCTAAACTCTTAACTCTAGACCTAAGCCTTAAACCCTGAATCCCTAAACGCTAAACCTAAACCTAAGCGGACCTAAACCAGGTCGGGGGTCGTCGTCGCTCCACACGTCTTCAGCAGCGGAGTTGGCAACCGGGGTACCTCCGATCTCCGATCGGCTGGTTTAGGGTTTAAGATTTAGGGGCTTAGGGTTTTATGGTCTTTGTTCTTAAGAGCCGGCTTCTCTTCCGTCACGGTTTAAGGCTTAGGGCTTATAGTGCCTAGGGTTTATGACTTAGGATTTAAGACTTGGTGATTAGGGTTTAGAGCTTGGAGTTTGGGGTTTAGGAATTAGGGAAATGAATTAGGGTGTATATAGGGCTTAGGATTTGTGGTTCGGTTTAGGAATTTGGGGGTAGGTCCTTTAAGTGCCAGAAGACCAGGTTATCCAACTGGAAGTCTTCGGCTTCGGATTTCAACTCCACTTGATCAGCGCCATGGTCACCATCACCATCACGGCTCTTCTTGTCTGTGTCCCCTGCCCCTTCAAGTAGACCCTTAACCCTAAACCCCATAGATCCCTTTGAGGAAACCTATAGATCCCTTTAAGGAGCCCTTTAGGAACCCTTACTAAGTCCCATGTCGGAAGAAGCGTCGATCCCTTCGGTCTGCTCACCCTCGGAAGAACTGCTCACCTCATCCTCTCAGGCCGGAAGTTTGGGGCTTGAGTCGCAGTTACAAGTTCCCTGAAGCGCTGTTTCAGAAATTTTAGACTTATCTTAGGGTTTAGGGTTTAGGATTTGGGAGGGGAAAGTTAAGGACCTGTCGTAGGGTTTAGGGTAACGGAGAAGTTAAGGACTTATCGTTTAGGGAAGATGAGAGTAAAGAGCTTAGTGCGTAGCATGTCGGGTTTCGAGCAAGCCTGGCCCTGCAGTCGAACCTGTGAACTTGAGATTGAAATCCGACTTCCTTTGCAGTTTAGGGTTTAGGGTTAGGGGTTTAGGGGTTTAGGGTTTTAGGGGTTTAGGGGTTTAGGGGTTTAGGGGTTTAGGGGTTTACGGCTTCGGCTCAGGTCGGGCTCGGAAAAGTACAGCCGCGCAGCCCTGACCCTGCATCTTCAAAGAGTCTTAATACAGTGGCCGGCATGATTAGACTGTGGTTTTGGGATTTGCTACACTAGAGCTGTAGTATCTTACGCAGGAACGCTCAGGAGTAGTACTTTTACTTATTCAAACACCTTCATTCATTGCATCCAGTTGCTCGCGGGCGTGAGCCCTGACAGGCTCTCCTGCAGCACCTGCGAGCTTGATGTTGGGGTAAGGGTTTTGGGTCCCATTCTACTATATTTATATAAGGAACCCCCCAAAATAGTATTGGTAATTATTTCGGCCCCTATATGAGTTGTTCTCGTTTCATTGTCAGGCCGTGGGGACGCAATTTAAGGCTGTTGGGCCCGAAGACCATGCTCTTCAAGGCAGTCGGGTTGTTGGAGCCTTATTGGGAATGGGCTTTTGGATCAAGTAGGGGTTTACAAGTCTCGGTTCTTAGCTTTTGGAGCTTAAGGCTGCGGTTTGGGATTTTAAGGCTACGGATTCACCAGAACCCAAGCCAGGGTGCCCTTATGGAGGCTCGTTGGGGGTGGGGGTCGGTTCAGGTTTCCGGAGGACAAACCAAGACTCAGAATGCCTGCCCTCGGAGACGTATTGTAACTTCATGAAGCTTATATGGACTAATTAAGACTAGGGATTACCAAGGAATCCCTGGTGCAACCCATCTTTGGACACCGTTGTTGGATGTTAAAGCTTGCTATTGTCAACTGTGGGATGTTCAAAGCTGCTCTGAATGCTTTGTAAACGGTTTATCCACGGTTGGTTCGTCCACGGTTGCTCAAAAGAATCTTGATGCCAACATCGCAAGATGCGGCAAACCTCGAGGCACGCGGTGGAAGGTTCAGCATGTAGGACCGGAAGCTCTGGACATCTTTGTACAACTCGTGACAGATTCGGGCGAAGGTAAGTCCGTGTCTATGTGCTATAGTGTTGAGACAGTGGCGGCGATCAATAAGTAGGTACAGCACAATAAAGACATGTGGACCAATGAGGGCAGGACTTTCAAAGGTCATCAGCATCACCGTCTTCATTGCAGTGTTGGCGTCGCCATGGTCAGCTGTTTTGCAAACGAACTTTCAAGCTTCGAACAACAACCCTCATGTAGACTCGTGGATGAGTAAACCCATCCCTTGACAAGGATTATAATTATGTAATACAAAAAGGGACCATACCATCGAGACTGAGAGTGAGATACAGATCAGCGGTCTGCTAGAATTTAAGCTCAGTCGGCGCGCCTTCGTGTAGCTCAGTGACAGCGAGAGGCACATGGGCTTGGGTGGAAACCGGAGGTACAGATCACCTTTGTGGTTGGGCCTACCTGCTGGGGCTTCAGCAAGATATTCAGGGATAAAGTTGTGTATGAGGTTTAGGGTTTGGTCGGGTTTTAAGAATCAGAAGATAACGATTGAAACCGTGGTAGGCTTTCAGATGTGCTTGGCTTTTCGTGCAGGTCATTTGCAATCAAAACTTCATTCGCTGCTTCTCCACTCCCCAAAGCCTCGACTCAAAAGCCTAAACGCTGAAACCAATCATCGATCCTCAAGCCCTCAATCATAACAGCGCCTTTCCCCAGGTACCCTTCACAAAGGCCTTTTGGACTTTGGTCAAAGGTATTTAAACTAGAAGCAGAATGCAGCGTTGGTTGTTGCTGTTGTTGATGTTTTCATACAAATGCATGTCACGGGGAAGGTTGTCTTAACTGCAACTGTTAATTTCGACGCGGATGTCGCGGCATTTCACGAAAACAACTTTTACTTGTGGTGAGAGCCTCACGATCTTGAGGGTACTTAGTTTAGAGTATGCTGGTCGTTTTCGTATTCCCATCTATCTCTCTGTCATGTTTGAGGCCACCGGTAGTAAACAGCCACGTTGTTATGCATATTCCAGATTTTATTGTGGCTGCCACAACCATGTCTGTTGTGAATATCATCGTCATGATCTCTCATACTCTCATGGTGCATTGTCTTGTATAGTTTCGTGGGGACTATCAAGGAAGACTCTGACCCCATTTGCCGACATGTCTATCAAAACCCCTATAGCCCTAGCTGGGGTGGTGTGCGTCCAGTGGCGCCACAAAGTCGCCGAACTTCGGCTCGTGATCGACTCAATCGTTGGGTGTCCTCAGAATCGCCCACAGAGTTTAGGGTTTAGGGTAATTTAGGGGGTCATAGCTTGTTGTTTAATGTAGGAACCTGATTAAGAAACTCAATCCTGGTCCTATAACCGCAAAACAGTAGCATCCATATAAAGAACCCTAATAAAGACCCAAGGTTTCCTAATCTTCTTTATATAGAAGCCTAGATAATCACCAAAAAAGATTCCTTAGGATTCCTTGTTTAAATATACTATAACGGATCCCGGAACCCTATTCTGATTATTGAGGCCCCTACTTAGGGATTGTGGAAGAGGCTCCCAACACTGCTAGGTCCTACTAATGCTTTTGCTACGAATATGATTATTATTACTAGGTTCAGGGCACTTATATCCTAGCTGAAACATACTGATCAGAGCTGAGTCCCAGCAAGGGTTTAGGGTTTATAGCTTAGGATAGGGCTTTGGGCACAATAGGTATTATATATCTGTATAGCTTGTATGTATTGTACTATGATTGCAACAAGGTTAACCCGAACCCGAAGGATCTAGGCCTCTATACCCCCGCAGACTCCAACATCCCCAAATTAAGGAATACACCTTAAATTATAGTAGGATCCCGAATATGATTTTAAGGAATAGTCCTTAAGGGATAGGGATAGTCTTAAATTCAGGGAGATTGGAGCCTCCTAAACGCTAAACCCTACAGGAACCCTTAAAGGAACCCTTTAAAATAGATCCCTTTAAGGACTTTAAGGATATTGGACCCTAAACCCTAAACCCTAAACCCCCCTAAACCCTAAACCCCTAAACCCTAAACCGTGGAGTCTCTATACCAGCTAAGGCTCCTCGTGGCCTTAGGAGGCCCTCCGGATGGTGCCAGGGCTGCGTCTCTTTGGCTGCTCGCTCACCTCAGTTGCTGAGAAAAAGTGTACTTGGAGGATCATGGGACTTAGTAAGTAGGGTTTAGGGGTCCCTGTAAGGGATCTATAGGGGTACCACATGGCTTTAGGGTTTGGGGTAGTTGGAGGATCATGGGACTTAGTAAGTAGGGTTATATGTACCTTAATTGGGGTTATAAGTAATTATAACTGTAGTTACCTTACTTATAACCCCACTTACTAAGTCCCATGATCCTCCAAGNAGGATCATGGGACTTAGTAAGTAGGGTTATATGTACCTTAATTGGGGTTATAAGTAATTATAACTGTAGTTACCTTACTTATAACCCCACTTACTAAGTCCCATGATCCTCCAAGTAAGCTTTCAGTCTTATAGGGGAGAAGAATGTAAATGTAAACTGTCAGTCTTATAGAGGATAAACTGAGAATAATGCAAATGTAAACTTTCCAGTCTTATAGGCGATAATCAAAGGTTACCTTGCAGTTTGAAAGGGTGTAATATCGGATAATGCTATCCCCAAAGGTGTAAACTGTATCCATTCAGCCATTGCAAGTAAGTCACCCATCCGCGTCGGTCGACTGACGCCCAGGCGGATGGCGACGTTGCGCAGGCCTTGGCTTAGATATGCGGTGGCGGAACAGAACCCTAAAACCTAAACCCAAAACCCTACACCCTGAACCCTACAGCCTGAAACCTAAAACCCTAAACTCCAAGTGCTTTCGGTAGGCTCAAGATCTCCCTCAACCCTAATCCCTCAACAGTTTTGTAGTTCTTTCCCTCAAGCCTGAGCCCTATATAAACCTTTTTGTGAGGGTTAGCCCTACTTGGTTTCCGGAGAAAAGCCTGAGGCTCGAAGCTGCTTGCGGTAGTTGCCTCTCTCAGGGATCCTTACTAAGCTTCATGTATATGCTTCCGGATGAAGGTAGGCTGTTTGGGCTAAAGGTAGGAGGAAGGGCACTTTGGTGCTTGAGAACCTCCCCCGCAACAAGGCAGCGAGTATGAAGAACTGAAGAACCTACCCTAAACCTTACCGGACGTCGAAAATGTTTGTATGAAACCCTAAACCCTGAATCCTCACACGCATGCTTGGGATCCCATGTTTAAATGCTGTTTTGGGCCGGTTTTTGGCACCAGACGCCATACTACGGTTGATGGACATAATCTTGCATGACCCATAATAAGGAATATACCATAATTCCCATAGTTTAGGGTACTTAAGGTCATGCAGGATTTTGTCCATCAACCGTATTTCGGTGCTCGGAGGCTTCGGAAGCCTAAACTGAAGCAATCAACTTGCATTTTTGCACATGAGGTGTAAACCCTAAACCCTAAAACGTTATTTACGGCAGAAACCTGGCTCCTGATTCCCTACACTGCAGAACTGAGTCAGGGCTCGATAAGGGTCCAAAGAAGTATGGGATTTGGGTCCAAAAACCCTACTATTTGGGCATTTAGTTTGACCCTCGCCTGTAAGCCCGGACAAAATCTCACAACACCCATGAACCACTACAGAAACCATGAAATCACTCTTCAACAACCGGTATGAAACCCTGAACCTACTATGCAGCCTAAACTTATAAGCCAAATAACTCTACTGTAACCAACAGAAAAATTCAGCAATCAGGTACCGTGAGCCACGTGTGCAATTGACATGACCCTGCCTTCAGAGTAGCCGCCAAAGCACTGCAACATGGAAACAGGACAACTTCTCGTGGCTATACTTGCTTGCTCGGCTTCGGGCGTACGGGTCTCTGGTTTCAATGGGACTTGAACTTTCGGCAAAATATGATGCTGTAATCAGATCTGCATGTTGCAGCTTATTAAGAAGCTATGCTAAGCACCTCTGGACATGGAGGGGCCTCGTTTTGAGAACGCCCGAAGCAATGTCTATGTCGTCCCGGTGGCTGAGAGCTGTGGCGTTGAATAGGTCGATGCGTAGGGTGACATGCACGCCCGACACCCAGGTGATCGTGGGCGTGATGTACACGAACCTCTGTGTGAGTGAAGCTGCCTAAGCCCTGAAAGCCCTTAACCCGAGAATCCTTCACTTCCTTTGAGCAACTGAAACCCTGACCGCGCCAAAGTAATGTCCGAA
This sequence comes from Symbiodinium sp. clade A Y106, assembly GCA_003297005.1. NCBI lineage: Eukaryota > Dinophyceae > Suessiales > Symbiodiniaceae > Symbiodinium > Symbiodinium sp. clade A. The sequence continues at coordinate 61,246 of BGNK01000892.1, forward strand.
ATCCCGATTCACCAGACCCTCCTGTCAACCCGAGATGCGTGGCAAGGCCTTCAGCCTATGTCATAAACCCCAACCACTTATATACTGGTGCTTCAGCAGGAGTGGGAGCATGTCTCCTATGGTAATCCCCATGTAATCCCTTGTAGTAGTCCGCTTTACCCAACATCCTGAACCCCTAAACCCCTAAACCCTAAACTCCCTAAACCTAACCCTAATCTGGCTATACTCTTTAAATAGGACTACTCTCTATCATATTATAGGGGCCTTAATAGTTAGTAGAATACGTAAGGTTTTGGGGCCCATTATACTATAGCAAGAATAAGGAACCCCTAAAATTGTTTAGGACCCTATATTACATCCTTATAATAGCCCTTATAGCAACCCCCATATGGACCCATTTTAAAGGAACCCTTAAAGGAATCCTCTGCGCCCTGTGGGCCGAGGCCGATGAATCCCTTCAATCGAAGCCCTGCCACGCCCCAAACCTCGATCCCATGCAAACCCAAAAGCAACTCTCTAGGGTTTAGGGTTTAGGGTTATAGGGTTTAGGGTTTAGGGTTATAACCTCCAACTCCCCAGAGACTCCAATATCCCGTAATTCAGGAATATTCCTTAAATTATATTAGGAATCCTACTATAGCGGTATATTCCTTAATTCCCTTATAGAACCCTTGTAGATCCCTCCAAGGAACCCTTTAAGGAACCCTTAGGTATGTTCCTTAATTAAGGGATATTGGAGTCTCAGGGAACTCTAACCTTGACCCAGACGGTCCACGAAAGTTTTAGGCTTATCTGGCCCGAGTTTCACACTCTTCTGGTACCTAAAGCGTTGCTTAGGGTTTAGGGTTTAGGGCGCGAAGCCGTTTAAGCCTTTTCAAGTCCCGCCCAGTCAAGGGAAACCCTGAAGGTCGAGAGTGCCCACAGCTGAAACCGTCTAGGGTTTATAGGCTTATAGGGAAACCCTTATATGGGTAGTTGTCAAAATTATGGTCCCTTTTTGGGTACCCCAAATAATAGGTGCCGTATTATATTAAGGACCCAAACGGGACCATAATTTTGACCACCACCCATATAGCTGATCCAGGTGGTGGCTGTTCTAGATCCGTAGCTTTCTGCTGCGAATATCAGGTTTGACTTACTTTCGCTTTGTGGTCAGCGTGCTGCACGTGGTGCAAGTCTGGGGTGTTGGGGGCGAGGAGTCGGACCCTGACGTAGAATAGCCCTCCAAGTAAGAGAAACCCCTAAACCGTGCTTTCCTTTGCTGCGACCCCTCGAGAGATTTCGGGAGAACTTGACAGCTAAGGGTGTCTGGGGCTGTAAGGCTTTTTTACCCAAAGGGTTCAAGTATTCGAACAGAACCTAGAGGCTCATACGCTACCCTATTTTTGTAAGGTACCTAAATTTCTAGATAACAGATCCCAGCCATAAAACCAGGTATCCTAAAACAAGGGGTACCTTAAACCGGAATAACCTACCTGTTTTAAGGACCTATATAGGGAACTCATAATAGGGAACCCTAAAAGGAAGGTTTTATAGGGTCCAGGTAGGGGATGACCGTCTAGGTCCTAAATGCCCCCCCAAGCCCGATACCCCAAGCCCCATAAAGCATGGGATGAGGGGGAAATCTCCAATTTTTCGGCTGGAAGCTCGTCTTCTCTGACTTTGCGCCTGTTTAGGTGTAGGCACTTTACAAGGTCTTATAGTTGCTGAGTTCACAAGCCCCAAAAAGTGTACACTTGCAGTTTTATAGTGGGAACCATTATCCCAAAAGTGTAAAGTGTATCCATTTAGCTACTAAGAGGTGCGGTTTGGGGCTGGGGGATTTTAGGGGTTACGGTTTGGGGACTTCGAGGGGGTAGGAGATGGCGTTAGTCGTTGGTAGCGTTAGGATGCCTAGGGTTTAGGCTTGCCCTACCTGGACCCTAAGGAACCTACATTTTTCGGGTTCCTTGTTCTGATTTCTTTATATGAGCCCTTAAAAAGGTAGGTTAACCCTAAAATCCTAAACTGGCCCTCAACATGTCAGACGGTTGCGACAAGTCAGTGTTAAGACTCCTGCGAAGAACCCCAAGACGCTTCCGTATACGAATAAAACCTTCTTTGGAGCCTTAGTTTCAGGACCCAGAGGGTCCAAGTACCCCACTTGCAAGAGTCCTATATGATACCGAGTATATACATTCCTTTCCAACCGGGGCAATGCAGAGGCAGGAATGCTTGGAGATGGTATACCCTGCCTTGGCATACACAATAATACAATGATATACCCCCGAGTTATATACCCTGCATGGGCATCCACAATAATACTATACACATATGGGAGTTTCCGTAAAATAGGGGACCCTAATATAGTACCCTAAATAGATGGATCCTTATTATAAGGACCCCAAAATAAGGTACCCCTAATTTTCGGAAACTCCCATATTTAAACTGTTATCACGTCTGAATCAAGGATCAGAGCTTCGGGAATTCTACGAAAGCCGGGATGTTTGCGGTTCTTTCTGCTGTCCTGCTCGGCTGGAAATCCATGCTGTGTGGTCACCGGGTCGTCACCCGGCCCAAGTACCCCCCTCTACGGTCGCCGACCCTACCTAGAGTAACCAATGTACCTTTAACAGAGGGGTATGGCCCTGACAACCTGGTGCATTCCACCTTTTTTCAGCTACTTTGCTTACTCTGGGTAAACTCTAAACTCATACAAACCCTACTCTAAACCCATCTAAACCGCCTACTATACCCTAGGTTGGCCCTAGATACTGTTTATTAAAGTTGCGGCATGATTCTGGCAGTGACAATCCAAGCCCCACGACACGATGGATCCGGCGGTAATAGCCTGGGTTCTTCAAGTTACCACAATACGGAAATAGGATAAAACAAAAAATAAGCAAACCAAAAACAACAAGAACGGGTTCCGTGGTTTAGGTAACTAAGGGTCTAGAAACCTCCCTAAAATTCTGCTGTAAATATTTCCTGCTTTCCTACATCAAGGCACCTGTTTGTCGAGCACTTCGACCGCTAAAACCGCTAAAACCCCGCAGAACCGTCGTAAAATCCTTCTAAAGCTCCTAAAGAACCTGCTCGAACCCCGACCAAACAAATACCTTGCAAGATCCCAGTTGCAGCAAAGGAGTAAGGGGCTGCTTGGATCTCCTTCACGTTCTGCAGCTGCCCCTGAACAGCCCCGCTGTCTCCGCCATGCAGGGGACTGCCCCATGTGACCTAGGTTGGCAGTTTGATTGAAGCCTTTGAAGAACATTCGTAAAACAGTGTCTCTGAATGCCAATACAGGGAACAAAAACACTTCTCCCAGTGACCTGCCCGGTAACCACTCTCCCATCACGGCGCAGTGCAGCGAAAGCATTGGAGTTCGCCTGGACCATCTGCACATTGCTGAGTTGCTCCTTGGGGTGGGAGCTGTTCCTGGTAATGTAGGAGCCTGATCGGTCCTGAATAACTAAACAGGGTTTTGGGGCATGTGAAATTACTAGAACAGACCAGGGGGCATGATCATTCCACACAGGCCCAAACCCCGCAAAAAAAAAAAAAAAACAAAGACTGCAATCCCCCAAATGGGGATAGCCCGGACAACAGTGGGTTATGGGAACCAATCCCTAAGCCCTAACGGAACCCTTTAAGGAACCCCTTAAAGAACCCTGTAAGGAACCCTTCGAGGAACCCCTGAAGGAACCCTTGAATTACGAGCTTCCAAGGAAAGCCTGACAGGGAACCCCCTCCAGAAGTGCGTCAAACCTACCGAGGCCGATTGAAGACCACGGCGGGTCAGTGAGGCCCATTATTGAGGCTCATTGAGGCTCATTGAGGCTCATTGAGGTTCATTGAGGTTGATTGAGGCTTATTGGGCAACCATGGTTCGTTGAGGCTTCGTGGTTGCTCAGGCGTTCCAGGCCAAGCATGAGGATCCGACTCGCGCTGGGTCTGGAACGCCTGAGAACTAAAGTGCCTCAACGAAAACCACTGGCGCTCAATGAGCCTCAATGGGCCTGAATTCGCTTCAAAAGTCCTCAATGGCCCTCCATGTCCCTCAATAGGCCTCGATAGGTTTCATGCACTCCTTGAGGGGGTTCCTTGAGTTGAGGGGCTTGCCATAGAAGCCTGTAATTTAGGGAACCCCTTCAGGAAGCCTTTAAGGAAGTCCTTAAGGAACCCTTTAATTAAGGCACCCTCTAATAAGGGACCCAAGAAGCACATCAGCATAAGCATTTTATAATGCGGCTTGGTTTTTTTTGCTTATTTTTTTTCCGTTTTTTTTCTTATTTTTTTTCCGTTTCCTGGTTTGGGGGACCTCCTAGCTTCCCCCCTCTGTGGAGGGGGTACTGAGCCCTGCCACCG
>BGNK01000892.1:66155-166567 GCA_003297005.1 Symbiodinium sp. clade A Y106
TGCTTGCTTGCTTGCTTCCTTCCTTCCTTACTTCCTTTCATGCTTGCTTACTTCTTTGCTTGCTTGCTCGCTTGCTTGCTTCCTTCCTTCCTTGCTTCCTTTCTTGCTTGCTTACTTCTGTGCTTGCTTGCTTGCCTGCTTGCTTGCTTGCTTGCCTGCTTGCTTGGGACCGACGCGGCCCGAAAAAAAATAAGAAAAAAAACGGAAAAAATAAGCAAAAAATACCGCCACCGCATTTTATGGGGATATCCCTACCTTACTGGGCTTCTGTATAAGGGGGTTTATATGGGATATCCCTATCCTAATTTTTGCTTATGTGCTTTTTTGGGGCCCTATCTAAGGAACCCTTAACCCGGCCCGGCCTGGACATGATCGCTGGTGCCACCAGCGTCTGAGCAACCCCAGGTCACCTGGACGGGGCCCATCTGCGTAGAGGGCTCCATTTAGGGTTCCCTAAACCCTAAACCCTAAACCCTAAGCCCTAAGCCCTAAACCCTAAACCCTAAGCCCTAAACCCTAAACCCTAAACCCTAAGCCCTAAACCCTAAACCTTAGCGGAAAAGGAACCAGAGGGCTTAAGGGGGAACTTTAAGGGGAACTAGAGGGTTCCCTTAAGGGAACCCTTAAAGGAACTGTTAACGGAACCCTTAAATTATCCCTTGAAAGGGATCCCTTAAGGGCTTCAAAAGGGATCCTTGAAACGAGTTCCCTGTTTAAGGATCCCGTAAAGAATCCCCTTAAGGGTATGGCTTTGGCATACACTACTTCAGGCAAACCGAAGAACCCACAACCGGGAATTGCTTTCAAAAACAGGTGCGAAAGGCCATACCGGCCATGCAGTCACTATGGCTCTGTTAAACTATTAGTTGATGCTCAGCTTTACGAGGAACCTCAAGTGATCGCATTCAAGTCACCACCGATCCATCTTCAAGCAAAGCAGCAAAGGCACGGGATGAGCCTTGTATATGTCTCACCATCACGAGCTGTTCCTGAACCGCGCTGCTGTCGCCACCATGCCTGCCAAACCCCCATGTCACAACACATCCGCCATCCAATATAGCAGCAAAGGCAGAGACCGTTGCTTGGACATGCTGCACCCTCTTCAGCTGTCTCTGGACTTCAACACTTCTGCCGCCACGTGCATCGTCACCCCAAGTGACCACAGATCCATCTTGCAAGATTGCCGCAAAGGCCGCGGAGTTTGCCTGAATATGCTGAACAGCGGTCAATTCCAGGACCAGGCTGTCTGCAATGGATTGCAAACCCCAGGTCACCACCTCGGCTGGTGCTGTAATCCCTGCACACAAGATTCATGTACAATTCAGATAATCATACAAGAAGTAGAACATAAAATGTGCCAGTGGCCACACCCTTAACTCTATAAAAGCCCTTGAACCGTAAATGTCCTATAGAAACCCTAAAAAACCCCAAACCCTGAATTCCTTGTGGAAGCCCTCAAACAAGACATAGACCCTAAACCCGAAACCGTGGACCTAGCCACGAATCCATCGCTTCGGAGAGCTGCAAAGGCCTGGTCGCACGCTTGGATGCTTTGCACCTTCACTAACCTGGCGTGTAGGGTTTAGGGTTTAGGGCTGACTTCTCCGGTGTGGGAATTAAGGTTTAGGGCTCCAGAGTTTGCGGATTTTGGGCTTCCCAGGGTTTAGGGCTGTCCCAACATTTGCAGGGTGACAGTTGAGGTTTGGGGTTTTGACTGTGGAGTCCAAGGCCTATAGAGCTTAAGTTTTGGTCTGGGGTCTAGCGTCTTGGATCTAGGGATCTAAAGGTAAGAACCTTCGCGAGAAAAAGAATGGTTACATACAGAAAAGGAAAAACCAAACTGGAATTACCTCGGGATCATGCTAGACCAAAAAACGTTACTTGTCACTCACTGGACTGCAAGTGACTGATCTTGAACCTCAGAGCTATCCCCACCGTAACTGGATGCGCCCCACGCCACGGCGGATCCATCCCTCAGAATGGCTACGAATGCACGGCTTGAGGATTGGATCGCCTGCACGTCCTTGAGCTGTTCCTGAACACTGCTGCTGTCACCTCCGCTCGTAGTGCTCCCCCACGTGACAACAGATCGGTCGCCACAGATTGCTGCAAAGGCATACCGGTTGGCCTGGATATGACGCACATTCACGAGCTGTTCCTGAACGGCGCCGCAGTCACCACCGTAGTTCAGTTCTCCCCATGCCACAACTGAGCCATCGTCAAGGATGGCCGCGAAAGCCTCGTCTGTGGCTTGAAGTTGTTGGACATTCTTGAGCCTGGGCTCTTGTCATGGAACTTAACTGAAGATACCGTATGATTTAGGAAAAAACTGTTATTCGCTGGACAGGTCCCTACTTCGGCAAGTTTTACTATGAAGAAATCTGCTCAAACTTTATAGACACCCTGCAGAGTCCTTGCACAAATTTCTGAAACCTCTGCAGAAGCTAAACAACTCTCTAGTAATGTTGATTATAACCTGAGTTCTTGTCCTAAACCTCAAAACCATAAATCCCAAGTCCCCAAACCCTAAACCTTGAACCCGTAAGCCTTCAAAGAAGAGACCCTTGCCCAGGAACTGTTGAAGAGTCCCTTTGCTGGGACGTCCAGCTCGGTCTGAGTGGCCCCATGTGGCCACGGAACCGTCGCCAAAGATGGCTGCCCAGGCCCTCTTCCTTCTCCCAAACTCAAAATGCTCTTAGATGTTCTTAGGTTTCGTTTAAACAGGCTTCTGCACTCCCAAAATAAACTTCTTAGACGTAGTTTAAAGTGTCTCAACAACTTTTCATTCTCACAAAACAAAATTCTCTCGGTTTAGTTTCCTGAAGGCGTTTATGTATGCTTTGAGGCCTTTACACGGCTCCACTTTAGGGCTTTATCTACAGGCGGTGAGGAATGAGCCTTGAAAGGAGTTTATTTATCAGGTGTAATGTAAAGGGGCCTGAATAACCACACAGGATATTCGGCCTTCTTGTTCCAAAAGGTGGAGAACCACCCTGGCCGTCTGCGATTCATATAGAAAACGCAAATAAAAAAAAACATGCCGTAAGAACAGTATCTGGATAGTTTAAACAAACAGAAACATCAAGCACGGCCTAAACCGAACCTAAACCCTAAAGCCAAAACCCCGAAACCCAAACCGCAAGCTCTGAGGCCCTTGGGTTGAGGCCTAAACCTAACCCCTACACCCTAAAATCCAAACCCTAAGCATGAACCCCCGTACCAAGCTTCGTCCCGAGTGGAGCCACAGGTCTTGTCAAGAGTGTGAGCTGATCCCCGGTCTGCAGATTTGCTTGAGAAACTGTTGCCTCTCCATCCAAGCCTGGGTTTTGGCGTTTAGGGGTTCAGGGTTTTTAGTTTAGGGCTCACCTCAACACACAAAAATTCCTACCCCTTTTGGTGCTCTCCATTCTTTGCTTATGCCAGTTCCTAAAGACGTAGGTTTCCTGTGGTTATGGTCCATATGGTAGGTTTCAAGTCTGGGCTCCCGGGCTATAGGGTTTATGGTGTCGCCGCTGACTCCCCGTCTCAGCAGAAAGGTGTTCCAAAAAGGAGTTCCTTTAAAGGGTTCACTACAGGATTTATACGGCCTTTGCAGCTTAGGTCTTAAGGATTAGGGGCTAAGGTTCAGGGTTTCGGGGCGTAGTGTTTAGGGTGTAGGGTTTCAGACAGGCGTTGAAGGTTTTGTCTTGCATGATACAATAATTTCCGGTGTCAAGCAGCCCAGCCTAGCTGATCCTGACTAGAAAACATTGTAAACCATATAGCCGGCTAATCGGAACTCTAACAACGTTCCTCAACAATGAACCCCTCATGCGGCAGGGACAAACACCATCACCGAGCCCTTGTAAAATCGATATCGCCGCCTTAACATGAGCCCGGCAGCTTGCTCCAGAGGCTGGCAGCAAGGTGCCAGAAAGGCCCAGTGCAGCTTCCGCACGTCTTTTCAAGTCATTCAAGCAGGTGTCAGAGGTAACCTCAATCGTTGAACTCCTTCCGCTGAGAAGCGCCACTCCGACAGAAACGGCCATGCACGATTTTGGGTTTAGGGTTCAGGCTTGAGTCAGGGATTGGGGCTTAGGGTTTGGAGTTTTATGGGTTTGCCTGAGGCTCTAAGGACCCATATCATAAGGCTTTTCGGCCTAAAGACCATACGATCCGAGGCTTTTGGGCTATTTTGAGCCTTCGGGTATAAAGTGTAGGGTTTTAGGGCTTCCCAGGGTTTAGGGTTTAGGGCTTAGAAGGAAATGAAAGGTGGGTTATTCGGGGTTAAGGTCGGGTCTAGCGTCTAGCACGATTGGGGCATCTCGAGGCTTTGCTCGGCAACACAGCGGCGCGAACAATTCACGTAGCTCTCGCCGATTCTGCCCCTAAACCCTAGACCCTAAACGGTTCAGGGTTTAGGGTGCCCTCTTAATCTTGCAAAAGGGGTCCATGAATACTCCTGTTATTGATTGAAAGCTCCAAAGCCATAGTAGGGATGGTCTTGTGGGACAGAATCCGATAATGGTAGCATATATGGGCATATGTCTGCAGTTTTCAAGCTCCAGAAGTCAGCCGAGAAGCCTTGTTCAGGACTTAAAGGTCTCCAGGCTTCAAGGTTTACTAGGTTCCCCAGTAGCACCTGAATAATAAGGGTACCCTTTTTCCTAGTATTCGGTTTGAAGAAGGGAGCCTAAAAAGAAAAGGGCACAATGGTACTACTGGGGAACCTACTTGGAGGGTCGAGGGACTTAGTAAGTGGCAACGTTATAGACTTATAAGCATCATAACCCCTATTGGGGTCCAGTTTAGGGTATAAGTCCCCCGACCCCCCAAGTAGCTTAACCCCAAGGTTTCAGGCTCCTAGCCTGAAACCCCACGACCTAAGCCCGGTTCAAACCCTGAACTTGAATGAACCCCCACACTTAAAACCCCAAACATCCAAGGCCCCCCTAACCTAAACCCTAAACCCCTAGGCCATAAACCCACACCCTAAACCCTAAACCCCAAACCCTAGGCTACTAAACCCTCCAGATGAACTGCTGCAGCGTCGAAACAAGGGAGGCCCCGAGACGGAGATCATCCTCGGCGAATCTGGTTCGAGTGTTTACAGGGCCTACTTGGAAGATCATGGGACTAAGTACGGTTATCAATACCTCAAATGGGGTTATAGGTTCAGGATAACTACAGTTACCTTACGTATAACACTAGTCACTAGTCACTAAGTCCCATGATCCCTTTAGATAGGGTTTAGGATTTAGGGGAACGGCTGGAATCCCAGGCGGCTGCAAGCTTCCAGAATCCTGAAGGCTTTCATGCAATGACCAAGCACAAACGCTGGCAGATGTTTGCTCAACCCAGCCAGACATGCAAAAGTTTACAATCCGAGTATTCAAGTAGACCAACATAAAGGGCTAGTAGGGTTCGCACTCAAAGTAAGCCAACATAAAGGGCTGGAATCCGCATGTACCCTAGAACCTAAACTCGAGACATGCTTAAAAAGACTACAAGGTGCATGGGATCTCCTGGGAAGCATGTTAAGCACAAAATCCTGTCACAAACACTCGGCTATAGGGTTTAGGATTGCGGGTTCAAGGTTTAGGGTATATCGCATTCTTTTTCAAGACTACAAAACAGTGTCATGGATTGTTTGGTGGATGGTCGTGGCAAACCGGTGCTTACCCCAGTTACACCGGGAACATTGAAGACTGAACCCGTTGCGTATACGAAGCCCCACACCGGAGACAAGCCAAACTTCGAAATCTCATAGACGCAAACCCTGAACCCAAAGCCGTGATGTTGGAGCAAAGTCTACTGTGGCCGGCTCTTTACTTAGATTGGGGTCCGTCTTGGGATCCCCAGACGAGGTGACGAGTAAGTCACCGATTGGAGAAAGAACCAAGAGTGGACCGCAATACCGTTCAATGATCCGAAACACGTCAACCCCCCTCCCAATGCCTTGATGTACCTGTGGAGTTGCCCAAGCCCCCGCCGAAATGCTAACCTCCTCAGCCCTTTGAATACGCCCATCTCCCCAGAACAGACTGTTATTACTCAAAACCCCGTTTGGACGCCCAAGGTACGACAGCAACAAACAGCCATGTTGTTCAAATACCCTCAACCCTAAGCCCGTACTCACTCCGAAGTTGAGATCCACAAGTCTCACCCTGAGGCCTAAAGCCCTAACCCTAATTCCCAAAATGAACCCTGAAACCACACATCAGCACCGAAGCTCCCTTAAACGAATATATTATAGGGGCGGGCATCATTCGCAAGTGCATCCCTTATAACCCCGATATACTATATAATTGTTCATCTGATTTCACCAATATAGCCCACAACTGTATTCTCATTATCAAGAACGGCCAAGTGTGGCTTTTTTGTTGTAGCCCCTTGGAGTTTCCCAGGGATCGTTGCGTGGACATCCTTGAACATGTGCCGACAATCATCTTGTCGGACTTGTCGGATGGAGTTTGGGCACGTTATATATGCGGCATGTTGCCTCGAGACCCCTTTGGCCCAGTCCCCATGCAGCTGCCGGATGCGCGTGCACGAAGCTGTGCTGCCATCTCGGCGCAGACAATGCGCGGAAGCTGCTGCTGTGCTGAGGAGACCAATTTTTGCAAAGGGGAACTTCGTCAAACGCACGCATCAACTCTTCGCAAGATGCTGCAGCGTCAGAGTTTGTGATGCAGCACAGCATGGGCATGCAGTGTGCACACCAGGAAGTTCCTTGGATGCCCCGTTCCAAGGTTGTGCGTGAAAGCCGCTTCGTGAGCAAAGCGAGTGGCATGAGCTTCCAGTCGCCAAATAAATCCTTGAAGGTGGCATCGGTGCCGACCTTGAACGTTCGGGTTGCCCAGTGACGCCGGCACGAGCAAGAGTTCCTGCGTGGACACCACGACACATCACGACACAGCGCCCTGCTTGCGGGAAGTGCGGGGGAACGTGTGAACGCCGAGGACACGAAGTTCATCGGAGTCGGGCACTTCGTCAAAGCACCTTGAATTGGTTCTTTCAGTAGCATGTCTGCCCGCCAACATGCGCCCGATGCTGCTATGGCCTCCCGGATGTCGTCCACAGTGAAGTGGGCGCGATCGTCAATTTCGACAGCATCTTCTTGGACTTCTTTGCTTCGGCAGTGATGCTCTTTGAGCCCCCGCTTCAACCAGCCGCCCCTTGGCAGAAGAACTAACCGACCCATCGAGTTTAGCACGTTGGCTAGGTGTGGCCGTGCCGCCCTTCTTGCGCTGCCAAGCTGGATCATGGTCGCCAGTACAGTGCAACTCCAATTGCATCGTCAGCGAATTGTAGCAGGCACCGCCGACCCAAGTGCACTTCGTCGGGTCTTGGCAGCTGGTGCAAATCAAGGGGACTGCGACGGATCCGTCCTTTCGTCCTGTTCTTTCTAGCTGACCCAACCAGGTCTTTGCGACACATCGAACGGCAGGCGTCCAGCGTCTGTTGTGGCCTTGAGGCTTCTGCTGTGCTCTAGGGCCTTTGCACCCGGACCGTTTTTGTGATTTTTTGGCTCGGGCCCCGCCGAACCCGGCGAGCCAATGACAAATAATGTCTGGTTTACCACATTTGGGTCTAAAAACGGACAAAACTAACTACTCTCATCAAAGACAAGGACCCCGTGAGGGGCTTCTTCCACAGGAACCCGTAAAGGAACCACTCTAACTCGGCCTATACTAAACCCTTACAGTAGCCCTTATAGAAGTCTTGTCCAGGAACCCTTACAACCAAATCTATTCACGCCGGAAAGGGCCCAATCTAGACCCCTGTAGCCCTAAAGGAATCCTACTTCTATTTGTATTCGACCCTAAACCCGGAAACCTAAACCCTTAAGCCCTAAACCCCAAGCCGTGTAAGCCGTTAAACCACCGTATAGCCCAGTCCCAGTCTGAGAGTCTTCTGCCTCTCTGGGGCCACCGGGCCTACCACGGCTGCCAGGTGGCACCAGCCCGCAAGCTGCGCCTTGCTGGTGGTTTTAGGTTTTCAGGTGTTTTAGTTTAGGGTTTAACGTTTCAAGGGGTTAAGTCAGGGTTTTGGGGTCTCAAGTGTTTTATAAGGCTTTAGGGTTTAACGGTGCTAGGTTGTAGGATTTAGGTTCTTGGGACGCAGCAAAGCAGGGATAGTAAGCTCGCAACCTGCAAAGCCCTCGCAACCGGCAGAATAGGCTTCAGAATTTACAATACTGGCTTGGAGGCCTCCTTGTTCTAATTTCCTTAGGCCATTGAAAAAGGAAGACTGTTGGTGGTTTTAAGGTATCAGAGCTGGGTGTTTTAGGGGACAAGAGCCGTAGGATTTGACTAGCTTCTGGGTGTGATTCTTTTAGTGGTTGTGGTGATTTATCATGTGTCTGATAAAAAACAAAACGATAACATCAGGTTTTGGAGTGGACAACTTTGCTAGAACCATGTTGATGTTCTCGCACAAAAACCTATACTGCTCCAGGTTTCCAGCTCAGGACGAACACAATTTACCCAGAGGGTCCCACATACACTACCATTATGGAATTAGGTCCCCAAAACCAAAATAGGGATGGTTTTTTTGGTGCCTAATTCCATAGTTAGTGTATATGGACCCTCTAGATTAACTATCACAGCTACCTGCGGAACCCTAAAACCTGAAGCCTAGATGTCTAACCGCCGACCGGAAGTCTCTTTCAAGCCCCTACGGGTCCATGTACCTCTAAAGTATAGTATGCACTTAGATCCTACAGTACAGCTGCAAAGAGACTCTCTAATGCCTAGTAGGTGTATACCAGATGGGTACATGAACCTCGATAGAACCCTGAAATAAAGCCTGCGAAACCTTGATAGAACCCTTGTAGAACCCCTGACAGGAACTGCTTAAATGCCTTAGGCGTATTCTAAGCCTAAACCCTACACCCCAACTCCAAACCCAAACCAAAGCTCGGTAAACCTTAACAGTTCGAACGAAGTGCTGCCATCTTCCCTTGCCCGAGCGGTGATGGAAGCAGTGCCCCAGCAGTCGCAGATCCCTGTCCCAAGGCCTAGGTGTGAGTTTTAGGGTTTAGGGTCGGGCCGTTGGGGTATTGGGGTTCAGGGTTGGGGTTTGGGGTTGAGGGTTGGGGTTTAGGAGGGCTTTAGGGCTTTAGGGCTTTAGGGTTAGGGGTATCTAGGGCATTAAAGGGTTTAGGATTGGGGTTGAGGGTCGAGGGGTGAAGATCTAGGGCGAATCTAGGGGCTACTTAAAGGATCATGGGACTTAGTAATTGGGGTTATAAGTACCCTAATTGGGGTTATAAGGAATTATAGCTGTAGTTACCTTACCTATAACCCCAATTACTAAGTCCCACGATCCTTTAAGTAGGGTTCCGGTTTAGGCTTCCGGGTGGGCTTCGGGGGTTTCCCTAGGGCTCTAGGTCCTAGGTTCCTATTATGGTATACACTTTGGCCTTCAAGGGTACATGCAGATCCTTGCAGTATAACAGTAGAGTTCACGAATGAGGCTGTTGGAGACCGAGCGCTCTTCGGATTTTTCAGTCCTGCTTAATGAAAGCTCAGCCTTAACCCGGAATAACCTACCTTTTTAAGGGCCTATATAAAGAAATCATAATAAGGAACCCTCAAAAGTAGGTTGTTCAGGGTTAAGGAGGACCTTCAACTCTGAAACCCTACTGACGGTGCCTGAAGCCTTTCTCGTGTTGCTGCCAGCGCTTCAACCTTCCTAAAGCTCAAGGAACACCCTAAACCCTAAACCCTAAACCCTGAACCCTAAACCCTAAACCCTGAACCCAAGGAAGCCTTATTACAAGGACCCTTAATCTCCTCAAAGGAACCCCTGAGCTCTAGACCCTGAGATGTGACGCTTTTGATTGGATGACTTGTTTAAGGTTTCGGAACCTACCTATAGTCTCCATTGTAGTTCCTTTTTTGGTTTAACCAAATATATAATAAGGATCCTATAAGGTAACCCCAAAAAGGAACTACAATGGAGACTACAGGTAGAATGCAAACGAAGGTAAACAACAAAAAGTACTAAATTCAAGGGTCGAGGTAGACCGTATAATCCCTAAATCCTGAACTCCAAGCAAGGCTGAAGCGCCTGGGCCAGCGAACTCTGCCGTTGCTTCCACTCCTCCGGTCTTCGAAGGCTAGGGCAACTTGGGGTCTTGGTTTTGTAGGGTTCTGTAGGTCCTACAGGATATTGTCAAGGTTTTATACTGGTTGAAGGGTTTCGTCTGAAGGGTTTTATTGGGTTTTACAAGGTTTAGCAGTTCCCTATGTTTCTGTTTGCTATCATATTGGGCCTTGAGAACTTGGAGTAGGGTTTTCGGGTATATTAAGTGGTAGCTATAGTACGTAGAAACCCCTGAACCCTGAACCCCTAAACTCTAAACAAGCATATTCGGTCAATCGTGACGGCTCAGCTCGGAACGGCCGCACTCGGTCACTGTGTGTGTCGCGCGTGCCAAGAGCTCGAATCTCTTTTGCTTGTACCTGCAAAGTTGTTCATGCCGTGCTCCACAAATCCCTTAAGGGTCCATGTGCCCAACTAGTATATACCTCGGCCTTAAGGTATAGTCTGTATATAGGCACTTTAGCGCCAAAGTACAGGATAGATGGACCCAAGAGCCTTCACGACCTGGCGCAGCTGATCTGCGCACGCTGCTGCTTCATGCTGCAGTATGCAGACAGAGGCCTTGTGAGGCTTTGCGAGGGAACAAGGGAACTTAAGGCTCAAAACTCAGGCAGAAACGCGAGCCCTAAGGGTCCAAGTGCTCAAATATAGGGCCTTGGTGCCAAAAACCATTCAACCCGTAGTCTTGACCTAAACCTGAAGCTCCAGGAAACACGAGCTCTCCTCGCCCAAGTCCGGAAGGCTTTTCAAGGCCTCTGCGAGGTTCGCCCGCGCCGAAGGAGTTAAACCTGTCCTCAGCTGGCTTTTACTTGGAGAATCGTGTCAGGCTTGACTGCTAATGTCGAGGCCGCGACCGCTGCTGCCGTTGCCGCTGATAGAGGGCTTACCTCAGACCTTCAAAAAAAGCAAACCTTGTCTGTGGATCCATATTGTGGTACACTCCTGGCCAAGACAGGCTCGAGTGAGGGCGCAGTGAGTGCTGCTGCTGCTGATGATCATGCTTTCAATGCCGTTGCCACTACTACCCGAGATCCTGTACCCTCATAACTCCAAAAGCCACCCTAAACCTAAATCTTACGCAGCGCAAACCCACAACCCGAAACCCTTCCAAGAACCCATGAAGGGCCCTGATAGGAACCCTCAAAGGCACCCTTACAGAACCCGAAGGCTCAGGGCCAACCGGGTGACAGCAGGCTTTCATCGATGCAGCCTGCCGCAAATTGTGAGGCGGCAGCCTGGAAAAGCAATCTCGGAGCTGCAAGCAGCGGTGTAACAGCTCAAAACGTACTCCTCTACATGTACATAGCATAATATATATATATGTATATATATATATATATATGTATATATATATATATGTATATATATATACATATATATATAATGTATTTCTGTATAACTATATATATATATATAATGCACGTATGTATGTGTGTGTATACATATATATAGAGAGAGAGATCACCCCCCAAAGCTCAAGGCATGCACCCTGACAACTAAGAACCAAAACCCTGCAGCACCTGCACAAGGCTCTGCTCATGAACACGACACAATTCGTGAACCTCAAAGACCTCCCCCAAGGGTCCAAAGGACCCAATAATTAGGCACTCGGTTTTAGGATAGTAGTTATGTAGGTTAGGATTTTGGAGAGTATATGATTATTGGGTACTTGGACCCTTGGGGCCCTAATTAGAGCCCGCACCTTGCCAAGAAGGTCACGGCTGTTCAATGCATCCAGCAGGACCTTCCTTTCAGGGAAAGAAATCGCGAACATGAAGTGCGACACCCCTAAACCGTCACACTATCACTACGGTTGATGGACAAAATCCTGCATGACCCATTGTAAGGAATATACCATAATTCCCATAGTTTAGGGTCCTTAAGGTAATGCAGGCTTTTGTCCATCAGCCGTATCACAAAAAAATCCAAGGCTGCTGCTATGGGTTTCAGATCAACCTAGAGCCCCCAACTACCCTCTGTTATGCCCCAAATACCCACTATTAAGGGCCACAAGGGCTCCATTAAAGGGTCCTGGAAGGTCTTAAGGCTTCAGGGGCTGAGCAGGGCGTAAGGCTCAAAGTCTGAGGATCTGAGGTTCGCAGTCCAGGTTGATCCCGAAGTCTGAGGCTTTAGGTCTTAGGGTTTAAAGCTTATATTTAGGCTTTAGGGTTTAGGGTTTATAGGTATTGGTTATGAGTTATACGGGTTATAAGGGTTATGAGCCCTAAACCCCTCACCCAAAAGCCGAAAAGCCTAAATCCTGAATTTCGCCGGTGTCGGGGCTTCCTCTGTGTTTCTCGGCCTCTCCCACATCAGCGAATCATGCGACGACCCCAATGTTGAAAGCCTTGAAATGCCCAAAGACTGCTAAACTAGACCCCCGCCAGCCAGCCATTTAAACCCCGAAACCTCTAACCGAATCTCCCCTAAACCCTAAACCCTCACAACACATTGAAAAACACTACGAGGTACGAGGTGCGTTGATCATTCAACCGAGTCGCTTGGCTCTCCCGCTGCTGCGTGCCAGGGCGGCCAGGAGCCAGGCGGCGGCCTGTCAAATAAAGGGTTCTGGGGTTCTCACACCACTTAGACCCTCGTGACACGCCCTGGTACGCTAGTGCTTCTTATATCGGCTTTTTAACATAGTAAAATGCAGTCAGTTATCAGAAACAGCCACAACACTGTAGAATCTCGGAAAATCCCAAACCCAAATTTGCAGGTGCTGTCTTGCAGGTCCCTGAATCGAGCGTCGTGCTACGTAAGTTAGCTACTCGTATTTGACAGTTTGTAGTACCCTAAATAGTAAGATCCTTATTCTCAGGAAGATCCTTATTCTCAGGACCCCAAAATAAGGTAACCCTAATTTTCGGAAACTCTAAACCCTTCTAGAGCCCTTTAAAGGAACCCTTATAGTACCCTTATAGTAACCCTTTAAAAGAACCCTTAGGTACCCCTACTTTTGAAACTCCCATCTCGGCTGAGGGTTGCATCAGATCTTTGAGGCTTAGTGGTCTCAGGGTATGCCGGTTTAGGGGTAGACGCTGTGCTACACCCCAAGAAGGTCCATGTACCCAAATAGGGCTCCTTTAAGGGTACCATAACAGTTCTATAAGGGTACTACTATAAGGGTTTGGGGTTTAGGGTTTAAGGGTCCATGTACCCAAATAGTATATACTTTGGGACCAATGTACCTACATAAAGCGTACTTTAAGGCCAAGGTATATATTATTTGGGTACATGGACCCCCTTAGGGATATAGACCCTACCTAGAGGCTTATAACCGACCCCTTTTTAAGGGTAGGATCTGTTATATACTATATGGGAGTTTCCGAAATACCTTATCTTGGGGTCCTTAAAATACCTACTATTTTGGCCGCTATCTTAGGGTCTCCTACTCTCGGAGACTCCCAGAAGGCCCTAAGCCCTACCTATAGTCTCCATTGTAGTTCCTTATTTTTGGTTTAACCAAATATATAATAAGGATCCTATACGGTAACCCCAAAACGGAACTACAATGGAGACTACAGGTAGACTCGAAACCCGAGGGTTCAGCATTGCTGGGTTCAGGTTCTGGGTCTTTAACCATGACCCCAAGGGTCCAAGTGCCCAATAATCATATACTCTCCAAAATCCTAACCTACATAACTACTATCCGAAACCGAGTACCTAATTATTGGGTCCTTTGGACTCCAAACTTTGGACCCTTAGGGTGATCAGCAGCTTATGCAC
Organism: Symbiodinium sp. clade A Y106; assembly: GCA_003297005.1. Lineage (NCBI taxonomy): Eukaryota > Dinophyceae > Suessiales > Symbiodiniaceae > Symbiodinium > Symbiodinium sp. clade A. The sequence continues at coordinate 79,977 of BGNK01000892.1, forward strand.
CTACAATGTCCATGCATGGGGAGCCCAAGACCACAAGCCTACAGCTGCAAACCTCCAAGCCAACACACAAAGGGACACCCTGCGAACAAACGCTAAGGGTCCATGTAATCATGTGGGTGGCTGTCAAAATTATGGTCCCTTTTTGGGTGCCTAATATATTACGGCACCTATTATTTAGGGTACCCAGAAAGGGGCCATAATTTTGGCAACCACCCATGTAGCATATGCTTTGGCTTCGAAAGTAGCCCCTGTATGAATACATGATACGTTAGGGAGAGAGTATATGCTGTATGGGTACATTGACCCTTGGGGAAATGACAGCTCTCATCACTAAGACAATTCTGCGGCCTGCGGCAGTGCCTCCTTGTGGTTCGTTGGATCTTGGCCTGGACCGCACTTCTGACATGACTTTGAGGTGATACGAGACGTAGGGGTCTTCGGCCTGACAGTGCTGCGGGTCGTAGACTTCGAACCTTGGCATTCCTCTGTTTTCTGAATGCCTCAGCTACTTTAGGTGATTCGGCTCGTGGACGCAAAAACAGGAAAAGCCCCAGCGGCTTCCCTGATTTGGTTTAGAACCTAGTTAATCCCAAAGCATGCAACACAAAATGGGGAAAAGACAATCTCGGGGGAAAAACGAATGTAAGCAGAGGAGACTAAAGAAACATCGATTCATTCGGGTCGGCTGCGTGGCCCCGAACTAGGGAAGGGCCATGAATATTTGGTGTATCTCCCCTTGTTTAGATATCGCGGCAAGGTGGGCAAACAAAGACATCTTGGGAGTCCCATCCCCGGACAAGAGCCACGCAGAGGGGCAGTTTGGGTGAACCCTAAAGATCTTCATAAAGCCAGACCTGAGCCCGTAAGCCCCAAGACTCAAACGGAAACCTGCAGGGATCATATCTCGAAACTTCCGCACCTTCCGGCTCATCGACGATCTCCAGAAGTGACGGTAGGAAGTGCTGCTGCACCTGGAGTCTTGGCGTACCCGACAGGCCCCACAAACGACACCTCCATGGCTTGGCATGCAAGTGTCACGGTGTGATCGAACGGAGGAGATGTGCGACAGCTTCCCTGCCGACCCATTCTCCTCTCATGCAGAATAAGGCATGTATGGAGATTATCGTGAGTGCACATACAGCTCCACCGGAATAATGATGTTAGGACTTCTAGCCTTGCGACTATCTTTTGGCGGTATTGTTTCCACCGTGTGAGTAAACCCGAATGGTCTCAGTCCGAGATGTCACCCGAAGCCCCATGGTTAGTCCTAAACACTACATAAACTGATACTACCCAGAGGCTCCATAATAGTTTTTTGGGGTTACTCAAAAGCTACAGTACATGAACACAGGTCACCACTGTTTCGCGTGCGCCCCTGTTCCGCCCACCTACTGTGGAATAAGGTGGGCGAATGTTCCGCCTTTTTTCTTATCGGTGACATGAATCCTGCACCGAACGGCATCTGGACTCGCGATGCACGTCGGGCCTTGAGCTCTCAGCATCTTTCTCCACCATGCCTGGATTCTTTGCACAACGTCGCCTTACGGCCTCCAGAACTTGTAGCAGGAGCATGTTGGCGATGGACAGCATCGGGACTCGAGATTGCGGAAGCGCGGCAAGCTCCCAGCTTGAGCCAGGATTATCTTATAGGGTTCTAAATATGAACCCCAAAAAGGAACTACTCTGGAGCCTAGGGTAATCCTGAGTGCAAATATATCATGGAACCCGACAGTTGCCCCATATCCTACCGGGGCCTAAACCCTAAACCCTTAAAACCTAACCCCTAAACCCAAACCCCTAAACCCTAAACGCCTATAAACCCCAAACCCTAAACCCCTAAACCTTAAACCCTGACCTGTAGGGTTCTTCGTTGTATTAGTATTTGGCCAAACTCTGACGTCAATGTCGACTTTATGGGTTCTTGCTGGGGCATTGAAGTTAAGTTACCATGATAGGGAAAACAAACTATTTACTATAGATCCCTACCAGGACCCTCCCTGTATCCTCAAATAGGGGTATATGGTCCCAAATAAGGGGCACTTAGGGTCTAATAGAGGGTAGATGGAGGGTCTAGGTAGTATGGTACTTTAAACGAAATAGCTTAACAAGAACCCCAACTTTGCAAAACACTTCCGTCCCAAACCCTCCATCCTACCTGGAACCTACCTATAGTCTCCATTGTAGTTCCTTTTTGTTGGTTTAACCAAATATATAATAAGGATCCTATAAGGTAACCCCAAAAAGGAACTACAATGGAGACTACAGGTAAACCCTCAAACCATTAGACCCCCGCCGCCGACGACTCTTTATTGGCGGCTGGAAAACCGCAATGTACCTGTAGTCTCCATTGTAGTTCCTTTTTGGGGTTACCTTATAGGATCCTTATTATATATTTGGTTAAACCAGAAAAAGGAACTACAATGGAGACTATAGGTAGTGTACCTTGGAAGGTTATGGTAAACCGTCGTTCATAAAATCCTCGAAAAGAAACACGACCAAACCCGAGAAAACCCTCATGCAAACCCTGCCTGATACAGGGGCCTTAATATTTAGAATAGGGTTTCGGGATAATTATACTATAACTATAATAAGGAACCCCCAAGATAGTACTGGTAATTAATCAATCAAGCCCCTTTAGTAAAGCTTCCTGAGCTTGTGCACCAAGGCTTCCAACATCGCTGGAACTGGATCGTCGGCCCTGCAGCAGACAGGACTTGCTGACACTGTATCGTCATGATGATTGTTTTAAGTCGTAGGACGCTTTTGCGGGTAGAGTTGAAGTTCTAAAGTATATAGGGTTGATGGTCTAACGTCTATTGAAGGTTCAGGGCTAGACGAAAGTACGTACCTCCAATTGGGACTGCAAAAGCGTAAAGGTCCTGAAAGCTACTCATTGCTAGGTTTGCACAGGACATTGCAGAACCCATGTTTTTCAATTGCGATTGAGAAGTGGGGCTTACATGGTGTGCGTAGGAGACTCGGGAATAATGGAACATGGCTTCAGGAGGATTAGTGCTAGTATCCCTTATACTTTACCTTAAGGGCATGAGGATAATGATGTTCCAACTTTCTGGCTTCTACTGTAACCCTAAACCCTAAAAACCATTTTTTGTAACTTCCATCCGCAAGCATCGTACTGGGCCTCTCCGACGGTGCGCGGAGGGTGTGACAGCCTTTTGCCAGGAAGAGCACGATCAGTCGAGAGAGCTTTTCCTCTCCGAGCTTCCTGATCTTGGGATTCAGGCTTTGGGGCGTAGGGCTTGTAGGGTTTAGGGTTTGGGGCTGGGTTTTAGATTTCGGGGTTAGGCCTTGTAGGGCTTAGGGTTTAGGTTTAGGGTTTAGGGCAGGGTTTACGGCTTGGGGCTTAGCGGATCTAGGGACTCGGGTTCAGGATTCGGGTTTACCCATAGGCCCCAAAGTAGTTCCTTTTTGGGGTTCATATTTAGAATTCTATAAGGTAATCCCCAAAAGGAACTACTTTGGGGCCTCTGGGTAGTGCACGGGATGAGGGTTCAGGGTCATCAGTGAATCGAGGCGGGTTTGGGTGATGGTTTGGCATAGATGATTTCGCTCCGGCGGTATTTTTCGGGAATTGAAAACCTCTGGACACAAGCTGCTCTTTTTTATCTGTGCTGCAGAACTTCCCATCGTATGGCAACCACACTTGCTACCCACTTTCTTTCGTTCAGGTATTGCGGCCGCCCAGACCTCCTACATGTAGATGCGATCGGTGTCAATTTTCGTTCTTGCTATGTTGTCATCAGAGGTGCTGCTGCCACTGCACTGCTGCTACTGATGCTGCTGCTTGCCACCTACTGCCTGCGATCTCTACCACCTACTACCACCTCCCACCTACTATCGCCTTATACGTGCTTCCTGCCTCCCCGCTGTAGGAGTCCTAGAGTGTTAGGAAAACCAAGCCAAGCTTCCGGAGTGGCGGAGTGAAAAGTTGCAGATCTGCAGCTTTGCCGTTCATGACGAAGACCTTGGGGTTGGAGGTTCAAGGTTTCGGGTTTTGGGGCTTCGTTTCTTCTTTCACCGGAAGAAACGGGTCTTAGGGGCACGGGCCGGGTTTGTGGCCTAAGATTGGGGTTTAAGTCTTGTAGGCTGAAAGGTCATTATTGGGCTTGGGTTTTGGAATATCGAAATTCAAGATGTCAGGGGTCTATGTTTACGAGCTCCAAAATCGAAGTCGAAACATCACTACCGCAGGAACCTAAACACTTGCTCTTCTTGCAAAACCTGAACCCTAATTGGAGAGCTTGAGGTTTAGGATTCATGGTGGAGAGGCGCAGGCCTTTGCTGCGAGAACTGCATAGGGGGAAAGAGAAATGTGGGAGTTTCAGAAACTATGTGACCCGAATAATATCTAGAACTCTACATAATAGGATCCTTAGTATCAAGGACTCTAAAGACCTAAAACGGCAGATGCCCTGGTTGTCTGAAACTCCCATATCAATCCTGATCTATGCAATTCGGAACCCTCAACCCTACTTGCAGGATCAGAGGACTTAATGAGCAAGGTCAGAAGTGCTTTCATTGCTGCTGTTACAGGCAGCGATAACCGTATTTGTATCGTTTTTATAACCGGTGTTACTAAGTCCCGTACCACCTTGAGTAGACCCAAGCAGACCTGAACTAGGTGGTCTTGGTGTGTCGCAGCCTACGGTAGACGCCCAACAGTTGGAAGCCCAATAATTAGCCTCAATACTTAAGAGTAATGTATAGTATAGGGAATCCCAGCACTACTTGTCCGTAATCCGGTTTCCAAGTTTTTGGAGCTTACTATACTTGTAGGACGGGTTGCGCACAGGACCGAGATCGGGAGCAAGAACTTATGGCTTTCCGACGCCTCCAACCCCCGAACTTCGAAATCATCGAACCCTAACCCTAAACCTTAAACCCAAAGCTCTCGAAGCTAGCGGCTCCTTCAAGCTACGGATAAGGGCTTCGGACTCAGGGTTTATGGCTTTGGGATCCCTACTATCAGATCTATAGGGTTCAGGGTTTAAGGGTTTAGAAGTGTCGCAAGCAAAGTACTTACCCTAAGGGTCCAATGGACCCAATAATTTGGGTACTCGATTTTAGGATAGTAGTTATGTAGGTTAAGATTTTGGCGAGTATATGATTATTAGGTACTTGGACCTTGGGGTTAGGTATAGGGCCCCCCAAAAAAGCACATAAGCACAAATTAGGATAGGGATATCCCATATAAACCCCAATAAGGTAGGGAGGGGATATCCCTATAAAACGCTTATGCTTATGTGCTTTTTGGGTCCCTAAAGGTACAGTGCTCGTTGGAGTCTCTGACTGCACGGAGGGCCTTGGCTGCCAACTCCATAAGCCTGGGCCAGAAGCCCAGCGACCCAGAGACTCCAATATCCCTCAATTAAAAGGGATCTATAAGGGCCTTTAAGGGTTCCTTTAAGGGATCTAGAGGGTTGAAGAGTTTTTGAGACTCCAATATCCTTAAATTAAGGAATATTCCTCAAATTATAGTAGGATCCCCAATATGATTTAAGGTCTATTTCTTAGGATATCGGAGTCTCTGGGGACTTGGGGTGGATTCGACTTGGAGGACTCGGAAACTCCAAAGCCCTTATTGAAGAAATGAACCTTACAGCCGTTAAACCACATGCATGACACCTCTAAGTCTATAGTCTCACAGTAAGTTCCTTGAGGAAGGTCTGGTCGGTTTTGAAGAAATTTCCAGGTTTCGAAGGCTCCAGGGCAACTGCGGGTTGTATGGGATGGCACATTGGTTCTTGTGCAGTCAGGGTCTGAGGAATTCAGGTTTATATGCTATTGAGGTCTAGATGATCTCAGGCTTTGGACTTTGGACTATTCGAAACTACTGGTCGAGAGCATATTGTAGATTGCTCTGAGCCCAAAAAACCCAAATCCCTGAAGCCCTGAACCCAATGCCCTAACTCAACGCCGACAAGGCCATGCCCTCAGCTCAGGTTCAACATAAGTCCATACACAAAAACATACACAAACAAGCTTCTGAGTCTAGAATACAGCCCTTACAGAATGTCGTAGGCTCACTTCCGAAGACCCTAACATAAACCCTAGGAGCTGACCACCCTAGCCGGTTATCCTTTTAACTATACTAGAACTGTACATACAACCAAAAAGGTTAAAGGATACCTACCCAGCCCCTCAGAAACAGAGTGCCAAACACTAAACGCTAAACCCTAAACCCCGAAACCCTACTTGAAGGCGCAGGGGACTTAGTAAGTTGGTTACAAGTAGGGTTATAATTAGGGTAACTCCATTAGGGCACTTATAACTCTACTTGTAACCTACTTACTAAGTCCCCTGCCCCTTCAAGTAAACCCCTAAACCCTGAAATCCTAAACAGGGACACGACCATCCCTGCCGTCCCCGGAAAGCCTGCGCAAGGAAATGAGGGTCCTTGGGTGTTTGGGGGAATACAGGCTTTTAGGGTTTTAGGTTTTAGGTCATAGGCTTTTAGGGTTATAGGGTTTCAGGGTTTGTGGGTTTAGGGCTTTAGGTTTTTTGGGTTTAGGGTTTTAGGGGTTTAGGGCTTATAGTGTTTTGGGTGTTAGGACCTGGGTGTAGGGTCAGTCGGAAACCAGAAATCAGAGAAACAATTTCTGCCGGGGGGCTGCGCAAGCCGCGTGGGGCTGGCCGAAGCCGCTTTCGGTGCGACACTGGCACCCAACACCTGATTTCTTGAGCAGACACTCTTCAACACAAGGTCTGCAATCTGACTCCTAAACCCTATTTCCTCGGGTGTTTCATTCCGAGAATCGAAATCAGAAGTGAAGCTGAAGGGCTCGTCGACATTGTCTACATGGAACCGTATTGTGCCTGAAACCACGCCTAGCATTCGTCGGGATCTGACAGGCCAAGTTGCTAAAGCCTCCGCGCAGGCTGCACAGGCTCGACTGCTGCTAGCAGGATCGGGGCCCATCCTCAATATAGTCAGACATAAATTAGGGAAGAAGAGATCAGAAGAACAGTTTGTCTGGCATAGGGAATGTTCCACAACAGAGTTCAGCATTTTGAAACTGGGCGCCGCGCCGGGACCAGAGTTCAGGTTTAGGGCTCTGGGACTTAAGTCTCTCTGCAGCCGTAGGCTTTGGCGTCCTCCAGACTACCAAAGTCTAGTCGCCGTCCGGGTTCCTCAAAGCCAGCCCTGGCAGAGCTGTTGCCTGCCGTGGCCATGTCATCTACATGGGGAATCAGCACAAATACCAGCACGCCGGCTTCCCTGTTCTGGAAAGGTGCCATCGATGCAGCTCTTGGTACCTACCCAGAGACTCCAAGCCACCTAAACTAAGGAATATCCCCTACACCACAATCGGAACCCTAATATGGTTTGAAGAATATGTTCCTTAATCAAGGGGCTCGGGAGCCCCGGGGCACACAGCACACAGACCCCAACTCCCGGACCAATCTCTTGCACCATTCGCAGGGAATCCGCGAGGCCAATGACCCCTTTCCAAGAATCTGGCCAGCCTTGTATCTCAGCCCCGTGCGAAATGCTTGAAATCACATGCAGGGAACTCGTGGCAACGGAACCACGGAACTTTGATACTGGGATCGTGTTTCCGCGGAACCAGTTCCCAGCGGCAACGCTTCTTCTGGCATTTCGCGCAAGTCTCCCATCCGCCGGGCAAAACGCTTGGCATGGCTGAGTATCAGACCCTGCGGCAGATACAGCAAACCACGGTTCCGGGTTTAGGGTTTATCATGTCCTCCTTGGCCACACAAGTGTAGAGCGCAGGGTTACCACGAATGTCTGACAATCATGCCGCTAAGCCTCTAGCTCCTGTAACATATCATGGTGGAAGTGGTACTTACCCAGAGACTCCAATATGCCTTACTTAAGGAATATTCGGAATATTCCTTAAATCAGACTAGGGATCCTATTATAACTTAAGGTACATTGCTTAATTAAAGGATACGTGTATTGCAGTTTCTGAGTAGGCCGCAAGGCGAAGTGCTCCTCGATGCAAGAAAGTGTAGCTTTGGAGGAGTCTCAATGCGTTCTTTGTCATATACGTCGCGATTCACAAAGCAATGTCAATAGAGAGTCCTTTTTCTCAAGCACCAAGGGTTCTATAAGTTACCATAAGGTGGACACTGAGGGCCTGAATATACAGGCTTTAAGTCTTAGCATAATAAATGTGTATATCACAGCTTAGAGAATCACTCTATCTGCACAGAGAGCTACCCTTATATAAACCGTGGAGACCCCCCCACCCCGCCCGAAAATGGACACCTTTCAATTTGATATCCAGACCATATTGGTAATTATTTAGGCCCCTGCACCCATTTAAATCCTAAGCTATAAGCCCTAGACTAGACCTATAAACCCTAAACCTTCATTGCTCCGGCAATCGTCAGGCGAAGCACCGGGCTCTACCGTGCCGGGTTCCGGGGTTAAGGCTTTAAGGGCTTAGGGCTGTAGGGTTTAAGGTTAAGTGTTTAGGGCTGTAGGGTTCGCGGTTTAGGGTTTAGGGTTGTAGGGCTGTAGAGTTTGGGGTTGTGGGTTGGTCTTGGAGACCCTTTCGAAAGAATCCTTGTTGTCTCTTCAATCTAAAGCACAGCACAGACGAGTATGATTCTCAAGAACTGCCTAGAATAGGAGCCCGAAGGATTGACAAAAAACCCTAGGGTTTAGGCTAATAAACGGTTTAGGGTTTAGGGTCGAGGGTTTAGGGTTTAGGGTCGGAGGGTTTAGGGTTTAGGGTCGAGGGTTTAGGGTTTAGGGTCGAGGGTTCACAAAGTATTACCAATACTATTTCTTACGGTTCCTTATTCTGATGATATTTGGTCGCTTAGTAGTTTAAGACCCTCTAACCCTAAGGGTCCAAGTACCCAATAATCAAATACTCTCCGAAATCCTAAGCTACATAACTACTATCCTAAAACCGAGTACTTAACTATTGGGTTCTTTGGACCCTTGGGGTAATGAAACAACTTGTTCTTATCTTCGGTGTACCGGTCCCACAGAGTACCTTATGTTTTGGGGGTCCTTATGATAAGGGTCCTACTATTTCGTATATTAGGGTCCCCTACTCGGAACTCCTGTATCTATGGAGGTTGCGGATCCGAGGGTTTCCTGTGCTACACCCGAAAACTTTTTGCATGCAGATCATAAGCCCCACAAACCCTAAACCCTGAACCCTGAAACCCGAAACCCTAACTAAACTAACTCTTCGAAACCTGAGGCCTCAAACACTTGCGTCTTGCGAGCCGTAACCGGCAAGGTCCAGGGGTTAGGTCTCAGGATGTCCATAAACTTTGCATGTGTTAGGGTTTGGCCTCTGGCCCTTGGCGATTGCCGGCGAGCGTCAGATGCCAAAGCGCGACCAAACTACAAGAAGCTTCCGCCGCGAATGCCTGGCGATGAGGGGGTTTGACTCTACCTGTAGTCTGCATTGTAGTTCCTTTTTGGGGGTACCTTATAGAATCCTTATTATATATTTGGTTAAACCAACAAAAGGAACTACAATGGAGGCTATAGGTAAGACCTAAACCCTTCCAGGGTTTTGGGTTATGAGCCTCTTAGGTCTCAAGGAGCCCCCACTAAACCCTAACCTTCTTAAACTGTTTAGGTTTAGGGTCTGTAGGGCTCCTGCTGCAGATGCCTGTCGCAGGCGCATCCTAGGTTTGGAGATGGATTTGCGGTTTATGCAGGGTTTGATAGAGTTCTAGGAGCGTTCAGGGCTTCGGGGTGTTCTAGAGACACCGAAAGATTTTGCGGTTTAGGGCTGAAGAGGGAATCCCCCAAACCCAAACGACTTTGCAGGTATACGCCTCAAGTATATAGCGGCTTTTGGTTCCTGCCCGACCAATCAGGGTCAGGGGAGAACCGGGGGTAGTAGGGGTTTATGGCTTCAGGGTCGAGGGCTTAGGGTTGGCGATTTCGGTTCTTGGGTCTACCTTAACCCTGAATAACCTACCTGTTTAAGGACTTATATAAAGAAATCATAATAAGGAACCCTAAAAAGGTAGGCTATGCAGGGTTAAGGTAGGGCTTCAGGAACTCACTTCTTGGTTGTCGGGTGTCAGGATTTGGGGTTTTTTGGGGTTAGGCTGAAAGGCTACTCTTGCAGAATCTTGGAACATTAATAACAGAAGCCACCAGAAACCGGAAGTAAAAACCAAAGCCTCTAAACCCTAAACCCTAGACTCTAGCATCCAAACCTCGGAGACGCAACGGTGTTCTGTTTAGAGAGCAGACTTTAGGCATGGATTTATCAACAAACCGAATCAGAACAGTCATGATGACCCCCAAAGGACAATGATCATCACATCAGTTCGTCCTTGATGTGGTAAGTTCCTCGAAGCGCAAACCGGAAGCCCCTTACACGTGCCTTTGAGCTATTAATGCTTAGCCGCAGAAACCAAGGAATCTTTACAAGGATAGCAATCACTGGTATGCGATTCGTAATGGTGCTCTCCTTCTTGGGAGACTTTAGACAGTGGATTATCGAATCGGAAAGCTTCACTCCTAACCTGAATACCGAAGGCCCAGCACCCTAAAACTCTTCATGTAAACCCCTGATCCAGAAATTCACTGTGTTTAAGGCCGTTACAGGTTAAAGCCCTCAAAACCTGACGATACCACCGAAACCCTCCAGCCGAAATCCGAAATCCTGAAGCACTCCAAGACTCTAGCAACCTGAATACCAGCCCCAAGCCAATCTTTACCCCCAAACTAAACCCTTAACCCTTAACCCGTACATTGCCAAAGCGCCCTCAGGGCTGCGTGCTGCAGTGCATCCCCTTCGAGTTCTTTGAAGCCCTCACGGCAGTTCAGAGTTCATTAGGGTCATGTAGGATCGAGGGTCGAAAGCTTGGGGCGTAAATCTTTGGAGTTTTAAGCTTGAGGCTGAGGGCTTGGGGATCGTACGGAGCTTTCAAGTGGGACACGTCTTTGAACTTTAAACCCGGCGCCCCTTGCGTTCTTTGACATTGCTGCATACACCCTAAACCTGCCTAAACCCCAAACCCTGAACCATAAACTCTGAACCTTGGCCCTGAACCTTGAAGCCCAAAAGCGGATCCTATGATTGGCTTTGGAATGCCGGGCTCGTTTTGAGAGCTCAGGGACTCTACACACACAGACATTTACCCCAGACCTTGCTCGCTATAAAAATTAAACCCCAGGCAGGCATGTGCTTGAATTGATGAAGCAGCGGCTTAGTCTATTCTACGGTTTGTCATTACAGTGCGCAGGTTGAACCCTAGTTTTGGCTATGAACATATTTACAATCCCGAATATTATACGAAGTCACATGATATTTCAAGTAAACCAAACACAGAAAGCTATACCTAAACACGAACTGCAAAGACCCTGAAAAACAAGGTACATATACAAAAGAACTGCAAGAACACCGCAAAACCAATACCAGGTAGGTCCTATCGAATACCAAGACGTAACGACCCAAATGCCCAACTATTAAGCATTTGTGTCCCCGAAGCCAATAACGCCTCAGTCATGGCCCTAAACCCTTAACCCTAAAGCCCTAATGCCGTTATCAGGGCCCTTGGCAGATCCGCGGCCTTCCGTACTGCCAGAGAGGATAGAGGGTACTTGGACCCCCTAGTTTGTAGGTTCACCTAGTGTTCAACCACTGGCCACAAACGGAAGACCTTAAACCCAACTGTTGAAGGGACATGCAGACCCAGCAGCATGTGATACGTTGCGATTCCGGGTGAAGGCATGTGGCACGACGGCGCATTCATTTGAAGTAGTAGAGTCAGTAGAGAAGCCTTTTTGGGCGACCAGTAATTAACAAATCGTGCTGCCAGTAGCACACACTAGCTGGATGGCACAGAGTCATGCAGAGACGCATTTCGCGGTGTGTTGCAAAAGTCCCAATTCAAGTGTGCCTCTCGCTGTTCATGGTTTTCCTGGTGGGCCCCTGAATATGGTACTTCTGGGGGCCTGAAAACCTAGGATCTCGCGGGAAGCATCTTCGGTGTATTTCAGTATATTCCAATTCAGCGACCCCTTCTAGCCCTTACCCTAAGGGTCAAACTTGCCCAAAACCTAGAGGGTCATACCCTAGCCCTTTTTTTGGATACCTAGTTTTATGGTTAGGATCTGTTATATAGAAAATTAGGTACCTTAAAAAAGGGGCAGGGTATGAGCCTCTAGGAAGCCTTGAACTCCGAAACCCTAAACCTAAACCCCAAAGCCTCCACGGCTGTCAAGACGGCGCTGCGCAGCTGCGGCAGATCCGAGCCTCGGATGCTCCAGAATGAAAGCTTCCATATTCCCTGTTTCCGAGCCTCAGATGCTCCAAAAATGGGTTCCTTAAGGGTTTGACTGGGTTGTGTGTGTAGGGGTTTACGGGGGTTCCACAATCAGGATCTGACCGGGTATTGTAGGGTTCCTCAAAAGGTTCCTTCAAGCGAGTCATCTGGTGCCAAACGAAGGCACGCTATGTGAGCACGCAGTGCAGTAGTTGCATCGGCCTTAAGACTAACCCTAAGGGTCCAAGTACCTAATAATCATGTACTCTCCTAAATATTGAGCTACATATCTACTATCCTAAACCTAAGTACCCAATTATTGTGGATCCTTAAGACTAACACAAGTTCTACCTAAACCCTAAACCCCTAAACCCCGAAACCCAAAGCCTTCGAGGCATTCAAGGAGTTTATGCTGGAAGAGCATCTCGCGCACGGCAGATGGCAATTTGGGAGGCTTTGTTCCTCCATATATATATATATGTATAACTGTATATAGCTATATATGTATATATATATATATAGAGACATATACTACAATATAGCCCCCAAGCCCCCTTCTATGCATTCAAGCCCCTTTAGTCTGTCGTACCATAATCTCACTTGTCCAGCATCCTGAAAGAACTAAAGGTTAGCCTTTTGGACAAAACAGGGATTGCAGTACCACAAACAGCTGTGAACGTTTTCGTGCTGGGGTTCGTGGTTGAGGGTTTAGGTTTGGGATTCAGGGCCTTAGGGTTCAGGATTTCGGGTTAAGGGGGGCTCAGGGTTTATAGAGCTTGGGCTTTAGGGCTTTGGGTTTAGGGGTTGAGGGGTTCATCTGCAATGTGGGTTTTGCACATGGGGATGCAAGGCAGTCGGCCGGAGCTCGCTGGGCAAGATTTGTCGTACGTGCCCGAGGAAACTTACTCGGAGGATTATGGGACTTAGGTAAGCAAGGTTGTAAGTACCTTAATTGGCGTTATAAACGACAACTACTAAGTCCCATGATCCTTTCAAGTACGAGGTGCCGACTGCAACACAGAACATGTATAGTTTGAGTGGCAGCTATAAGGGAAACTAAGAAGTATCCCAAACCGGCACCGGGCTTACAATGCGGCGATCAGCAGTGTCGTCATGCAACCACATGAGTTCATGTAAAACATATCGAATAACAGGTCCCTGAGGAAAGATTCTAACACATGCCGTTCAACTCTTGCGAACCCACTTTAGGTTTTCAAATCCCTGCTCACTTGTCTCGGATCTTCTTCGTAGTCGCGTTTTAATCGTAGGTCGTTTGCGGCGGGTAACTCATGAGGAGGAGGCCTTCCAAGTCGGGTCCGAACACGCAGAAGGAGGAGCACTGGATCAGCCAGGAAGTGGCAGAAGCAAGGAAAATAATAAGGAAGAGAATAGTCCGTGCCATTCCACTCCATAGCCACTGTTTTGCCTCCTGGCGGGAGTCTGTCACGAAGCTGGCGCAGTAAGTAATTAGCTGGGAGTGCTCGTGCACACGTTCAAGTCTCTTCCACGTGCAGTATCCTAAGGCAACTAATGGTTCACCTTTAGGAGTATATAGAGATTAGAGGTACCCCAACAAGGTTAAGGTTGCATACTCTCCCACACATCCCTAGCATGGCAGCCCAGGCACGCTGGACAAGTTGGATCAGCAGAAGTGACCTGGGATTGGTCGTTGTTTTTGCTTGTCTCAGGCTTCGGAATTTTACGGTGGGGTGTTTCAGTCGTAGCAGGGTTTATTCTTATCACACCCCCTGTTTTCATGAGGAGCACGTCATACTACATGCATTTTCGAACTTCACAAACATGAAGAACCCGTAGTATAGAACAGATTCTGCATCTGTTCTGCAGAAGCAGACAACAGATCCTCTCAACCTCCCATATAAAAGCTTTAAGTTACGCGGGCTTGCACAGAAAGAGGGCCTAGTTTGATTTGTTTTTATTTTGCGGGCGGGCTTCGAAGTTTTTAAGATGAAGATTAACGCCTGGGTTTTTCTCAGCAGGAGCTCCGCAAGCACCACACAGATTTCACGAGCCGGTGTGACCATGGTTGGCAGCAACTCTGCTCTTCTAGCCAGACACTTCTCACGAGCGCATCCCTGGATCTGGTCGTGATCGAACAGAGCACAGCAGATCTTCAGCTACTGCAGTGTGTGTGATAATTGCGCATGTGATCCTGCAGTCTGGATGGTGTCTGGAGTCTGCCCAAGGACTCAGTTTGCGTCCGACCATCCGAGCACACCTTTCGACCTCTTGCCGAAGCTGTGTCCACTGGATTTCATAGCGACAGCGCCTGCTTGTCATGGAAAGGCAGTTGAGGTCTCGGACTTCTTCCTCTCCTCGAACTCGTGAGAGAAGACAGCAAAGACTCGCGAATGTTGACAACAACTGCTTCTTCCTCATCCGAGTCTCTCGGTTAAGGGCTTAGGGTTTATGACTTAGGGTGCAGGGCCCAGGAGCTCGCGTTGAAGGAGTTTAGGAGTCAGGGTGCATGGGGTTAGTATCAAACACATATGCAAACTCTGCAAAGATCTATAAACCTGATAAAGGCCTATGCAACTCTATGTAGCGATAAACGGCCTTAAAAACTCGACTCTGGCAATCCCGTGCCAACTTTGACTAAAAGCTTGTAAATGGATCACGATCAGAACAGACGACAGAACAGTCCTAAATGCAAAGCTGACCCGAAAAGGCGACTTGCCTTCAACATACATACTTTTGCAAACCACAGAAGCGGTAACTGAGCGTCTAGGACATCAAGTATCGCTCGTAGACCATAGGCTCGTAACACTAAACCTGAAACCTACACCTTAGCTCTTGATATCATTTTAAGGCTGAGGTTGGGTTGCGCACAGCTCTAAAAAACCTTAGAGGGCGTTGGGTTTAGGATTCAATATGCTCCAGGGTTTTTTGTATAGGGTTCTAAGACCGTCTTCACAACCTAGAACTAAACACATTTCCTCACTGTGTGTCTACATTCCTACCCGGGCATAGGGCATAGTTACCCAGACGGTCCATATACACTACGATTAAGGAAGTAGGTCTCAAAAGACCATCCTCATTACGGGTTTTTGGGACCTGGGTTAAGGGCCAAAAGGTTGAGAGTTTCCGTCAACCTGGTCCCCCCAACCACCCTGGGTTTAGGGTTTTGGGGTTTAGGGTTTAGGATATACCCTAAGTTGTATGGGCTATGCACACGGTGCCTTAGGGAAGGTCTAGATTTTCAATTTCGATGTTGGATACAGGACCTGTCTTAGCTTAGGTTTGGGCTTGAGGTTTTGAAGTCCAGCATTGGGGGTGGTGCCGTAGAGGCTGCAGGTATTCAGTTTCAGTGCCAACCCCCTGAGGGAATCAGAGCTCTTGAGCGCAGGATGCTATAAGTTCACCCTAAGCAACCTTATACCCTAAACCCTAAACCCTAAACCCTTAACCCTAAACCCTTAACCCTAAACCCTTAACCCTAAACCCTTAACCCCTAAACCCTTAACCCTACATACACCCTGCACAGTCCCTACACCCTAAGGCGCGAAGGATCCTATGCGAGTTCATTACTTCTTCGGGTATTCGGGTTACTATAGGGGCCTTAATAATTACCGCAAGGGTCCAAAGGACCCAATAATTAGGCACTCGGTTTTAGTATAGTAGTTACGTAGGTCAGGATTTGAGAGAGTATATGATTATTGGGTACTTGGACCCTTGGGGTTAATAATTAGAATAGGGCTTTGGGGCCCATTATACTGTTATATGGGTGGTTCTCAAAATTAGGGTCCCTTTTTTGCTCCGTATTGTAGTACGGCACCTAATATTTAGGTTACCCAAACAGGGACCCTAATTTGGACAACCACCCAGATGATAAGGAACCACCAAAATAGTATTGGTCATTATTTCGGCCCCTACAGGGCCAAAAAAAAAGCACATAAGCAAAAATTAAGATAGGGATATCCCATATAAACCCACTTATAATGAAGCCCATTAAGGTAGGGATATCCCCATAAAATGCTTATGCTTATGTGCTTTTTGGGTCCCTACCCTAAGTTACCGACTCAGCGGTGCAGAGTTGATGGCGCTCGTGGGGTGCTTTCTACCCCCCAAGTGACACGATCCTGAGTCGTGAGGAGGGCTTAGGGTTGAGTTTAGGGTTTATAGGGTTGAGGGGTGGTTTAGGGTTAAATACTGCGCCCCAAAATTTCAGCAACCCTCTTCTGATTCTGATTCCATAGACTGTTCCAAAGTATCCCAGGCACAAGCGTGCCCGGCACCGAGCAAATGCCGCACTCCAGCCGCCGGAGCACCGCGACGCAGCTGTAAGGCGCTGTGCCAGGGGCTCCTTTTTGACTCTGGAACTTGCGGCTTAGGGTTGTAGGGGTTTAGTGTTTGGGGGTTTAAGGTTTAGGGGTCTTAGGCTTGGGATTTAGGGTTTAGGGCTTCAGGGTTTTGGGTTGGCGCTTGCAACCTTTATCCAGGCGGCTGCATAATCAAAGCGTGGGTACCGTTCTATAACATTCACATCAGCCTGCGGATAGCACTGAGATGCACGGATTATGTCAAGTCTACAAGTCTTCGGCCAGTGTGGAACCTTTGCCGACGTGTGCTGGTCTAGAAGTGAGCTTGGTCTCTTGCAGGGATGCAGCAGCATCCTGCATTGTCGTCCAGCTGACACGTCGATGCAATGCACAAGGACCTTCTACAGGCTTAATGGATGACAAGGGGTTCTTCGCCACAGGACGGCAAGAGGCAAATTGTGAGCGACTTTGGGCGCGCCTCTGATTCGGCAAACCATTTGCAGACTCCTGCCCGGCCCAAAGCCGTCATGATCGATGCAGCAACCGGTTGATTCAGTATGCAGCTTGGAGCGTGCCTCGCGACTTCAGCCTGTCTTCCTGCCATGACCACCGAGCTGGTTCAGGCGGGGTTCACGGCCGAGGGCTTCCTGCGTTAAGGCTTATGGCCCAAAGGTCTCGCAGTTTGCAGAACCTGGCGCATGCTGCAACTCCCAGCAACAGCTATCAGGTGTTTGATGGGTTCACCAGCGTGGACCGTAGCCCCTCAAATTCCAGGATGATAAACGGCAAGGGTCGATGCGTGTGCCTTCTGCTAAAAAAGTGGCTCTGGTTTCACCAGCTGTACGCCGTTTCGCCTGGCATACAGTACCTACAGGCTCATACCCTACCCCTTTTTTCAGGTACCTAACAGATCCTAACCATGAAACAAGGTATCCTAAAAAAAGGGGTAGGGTATGAGCCTCTAGGTATGTCCGGAAAATAACATTCAAGTCCCTGCAACCAACACTCCGGAAGCCCCAATGCCCTCTAATCCCTTCCCCTATTATTAAAACGCCCTCCCCCGCTCCCCCGAATATAAACACTAATTTCCTGCATTTTGTTTTAATAATCGGGGGCGGGTTTCGCTATGAGTCGGGTTGACAGTACTCCTAAACCCTAAACCCTAAATCCTGGCCCTAATGCCCTAAACCCTAAGTGCGAAACCTTGAGCCCTAAACCCTCAGCCCTAAACCTTCAGCCCTAAGCCCTAAACCCATACACCCTAAAGCTCTAGCAGTCTGCTCCTTTCGGTTTGATTAATACTGCTGTAGTCTTGGCTCTATTAAAGCTAATACAATCCTAGGCCCCCCTAATGTTTTCAAGTAACTTTCAATTGTGGGCCCGAAACCGCGAAATTCCGGGGGCCGGGAGTTTTCATGTTGGGGGGGGGGGGCTTTAATATTAGGGGGGAAGGATTAATGTAGGGGCCTGAATAGTTAGAACAAGGTTTTGGGCTCCTTTGTGGTATGGTTATAATAAGGAGCCCTTAGGAATGATAAGCTTCCATAATGCTGCCGCAGAACTTTAGGGTTTAGGGTATAGCCTCGGCCGTATGTTATGACAGCGAGAAGTCAGGATGCAGGAGACATCACAACACGAGGCTGAATGGTTGGCCTGGCTTTGAACCGGCTAAAACAAAACGACACCCCTAAGTTCAGCCCGATCCCTGAAACCCGAAAACCACACCCCAAAACGCAATCCCCAATCCACCCCACTCCTGAGTCAGGGTGTGTGTGCCTATTCGTGTGCAGAAATACATTGGGCTTGCATGGGCTCCTATACAGGTACGGCAGGGTCAAAAAATGGACCCTGCAGGTTGTACATATAATATAATATAAATATATATATATATAGATATACAGATATACAGATATACAGATATATAGATATATAGATATATAGATATATAATATAGATATATAATATAGATATATAGATATATAGATATATAGGTATATAGATATATAGATATATAGATATATAGATATATAGATATATAGATATATAGACAGAGAGAGAGAGGGGAAATTACACACACTACAATATACCCCGAAACCGCATTCCAATGATGAAGGCCTCTATACTAAACCGTGCTGTAACACTTACATAGACTACAAGGAACCCTTTTCGGAACTGAACATCAAAACACAGCACCCTAGGACCCGAATTTGGCCACTGGGTCTCTCCGGCGGCGGGGGAAGCTCCGGAACTGGCTTCTTGGCGCCACCTGTGACAGGAGCATGGGGCCAAACAAAAGGGTGGTGTAGCTGGAGGGGGGNGGGGGGGGGCAATTTAAGAGCTTAGGGTGTAGTTACTTTGGGATTTACGGCTTATAAGGGTTCGGCTTGAGGGTTGCGAGGGTAATGAAAAGGCCTAAATCGTGAGAATGGGGTGCCTTACTTGTCGGGTATCATGGGGAACCAAAGGTTAACCTTTTTCATAATACAAGGATTATAGAGGGATTATACTACCCCAAAAAGGTTTAAGGTTACCTACTCTACTTCTAGGGTGCAGTACACTTTTGACCCTATAGGGACTTTTTGAGGCAAATTGTATTAGGGTTTAGGGTTTAGGGTACTGTTCTGTTCTGTTGCGGACTGTCGGGCCGTCGTTACGGCGCGTCCCGGAAATCGGGCAGTGAATTCTGGTGATTTGAGCTGATTTCAACACAACCTGATAATTGCCGCAGCGCCGCAGGCGTGAAGGTGCCTGATTGCCTGCATGCCACGATCAAGCGCGGGCGTCGTTCCATAGACTTTGCCCGTGCATCAACAAATGAGCACATTCTCGGTTTCTAAGCCCAGCGAGAGCTTCAAGGACAAGAGGAGTTGCGTAAGGGCTGTCATCCAACAGACAGGCCCGTTTAGTCCCTTTACAAGCCTTTGAATATTGCTACTATACTATTTAATAACTATTCCAACCCATATGTTACGATTTGGAAGGGTTTAGGGATTAGGGACTATGGGGGTGAAGCTGTTATGACAAAAACTAGTCTAGCGCATTGGTCTTCGCTTTCTCGCCATTTGGCGTTTGGGGGCTCAGGCTAAAGAGCACGAGTAGGGCTTGTGATTTGGGTTTTTTAGGGCTTGGCTCCTGGTTTGGGGTTTCTTAGTCTTGAGGCTTCTGTGTTCCGAAGCAAACCTTACAGAGCTAAACTAGAAAGTTAGCATTTAAGAAGCGTCGGCAGTGCAACTGACTTGTTGTTTACCCTGGGTCTATGGTTTAGACTGACTTTCCTTCCGGCATGCGTAGGCTGAGCAAAAACATCGCAAGCCCAAATCCCTTAAACATTTTCGAGCGCAGGGCGTGTGATCCTGTGAGTGAATTCATTCCCGCTCTGAATTGGTTCGCACATGTCCCCTTAAATGGCTCCAGTCAAGGTTTGTTTTTTGTGCAATCGCTTTCTGGGAGCTCCGGTTAACACTCGAAGAAGGTTTTGAGAGTTCCAGGGTTTGGAGTCTAGAGAGGAAATGGAAAGCTGTCTCTAACGGGACCTGCTAAAATTTACTGCTAAAAGTCTCTAAATCCTCAAGACCTAGGGTGCAAATCCTGCCCGGAGAGCTTAAACTCTAAATCCTCAAGACCTAGCGTGCAAATCCTTCTCTGAAAGTTTAGACTCTTAATCCCACCTCTGCCTGCTCTTGAACCAAAATTAGCCCTGAGCCGTAGGCACCGCTCCCCATGCAGCCCAACTTTCACCGTAAATCAGGTTTACCTGAACGTAGGTTCTTTCGGGTTCCGGTAGGGTTCATGGAGTTCCCTACATACTGGGATGCCACATATGATTCTGACGGAAGGTGCATTGAGATCCTGGGGTTGGGTGTAGGGGCTGAGGAACTAGGATTCGAAGCGTTGCAACGTCTGGGGACAAGGAAAGGTACCTCAAGGGTACCACAGGGGTTCCGGTAAGGGTACCCACACGGGGTCTATAGGCTTTGGGTTTAGGGTATAAGGGTGCATGTGTACCCAAAGAGTAGGTACTTTTGCACCTCTGCAGGTGCTTTAGGGCCAACAGTATATACTATTCGGTCGCATGGGCTCTTAGGGATTTTAAATGGTTATCCATAAGCGACGAGCCTAGCCGCCTACCGTTTGAATGCTGAATGCTCGCATTTTCCTAACCCCACCTATGGCCAACAAAGCCTACCTTTTTAATATTAATATGTATATACATAAGCCATAGTAATGGTAAGGAAACCTGTAAAGGTAGGTCTTTCCGGCTACCAGCAATTTTGCAGTTCCAAACCAGTCTTCGAGCTCTGAACCCTGTAGGTTTAGGGCTTAGGGGGTTTAGGGTTTAGGGGTCTACATAGAGGCCAGCCTCCAATTTCCATTGCAAGGTTGACCACGAAGCTCTCGCCTTAGCAAAAGTTTTCAAGGAGACCCTACTTGAAAGAGCAGGGGACTTAGTAAGTAGGTTTTAAGTAGAGTTATAAGTGCCCTAAATGGAGTTACCCTAATTATAACCCTACTTATAGCCAACTTACTAAGTCCCCTGCCCCTTCAAGTAAACCCTAAACCGTACGAGCACCCCCCCAAATACCCTCTACTGTAGTACACCCTTTTACACCTAAATACCCACTACTAAGGACCATAAGGGCTCCATTAAAAAGGTACTTGGGTGGGGGGGGGGGGCCTGGTAATTCCCTGAACCCTAAGCTCGCTTTGGGTTATATTTGGGGGCTTGTCGGGTGCTAAGGTGCTGAATTTTCGGTTGAAAGGGTTTTGAGAGTTTAGGGTTTAGGGCTGGTCCTAGGGCTTTCCGGCGTCAGGTTTGGGCTACCGTCCGTGCCTGTAGAAAACTCCACGGTAGTAGTCTCCTAGCATACTTAGGTGCAGCTACCAACCTCCACCCTATCCTAACCCGAGGCCCGATCCGAAACCCTCAGGTAATATTCTCTAAAGCCTATACCCCTAAAGCCCTAAGCCCCAAGCCCAAACCGTGAACCCTGAACCCTAGTCTGCAAAGCGCCAGACCGAAATTCGGGGCAAAATGAGCCACAAACCCTGGCCCTACGCCCTCTCGGGCATGCGGTCAAATGCCGCTCGGAGCGATAATCCAAGTGTTTTTGGTCTCCATTGTAGTTGCCTTTTGGTTTTAACTGAGTAATTATACGTTTATCATCCTATATGGTAACCGAAAGAGGAACTACAACAGAGACTATAGGTAGCACTGATGGGTCTTAGGGTCCATGCTGTAAGTACTGTAATGCGTACTATTTGGGCACATAGACTGTTAGGGCAACATCAAGAACTGTAAGCTGTGAGTTTCGGGGGGTTGACTAGTTTAGGGTTTTAGGGTTTGGGGATTTAGGGGTTTAGGGTTCAGGGGTTTTGGGGTTTAGGGCTGTTTCAGGGCATCGGCTGCCAGAGGTCTTTCGGGGCGTTCAGGGTTGATTTGCTAAATGCTGGTGAATGCCCTGTTCGCAGACCGAAGGTGTTGGGGCTAGCGCGAGAGGTATACCTATGCTGAGTCAGAAGCCCACAAAAGTGTGAAACTTTCAGTTCTATATGGGATAATATTTTTTATCCTCAAAGATGCAAAGTATACTCCTTCAGCTAATAAGTAGAGAGTTTCGAATTTTGCGGTTCGGGTGCAGGGTCTACAGAGCAGGCTCGACTGGTAGCCCTCCTCAACATTTTTTAACCCTCCACCGTGCCTGAAAAGTCCTTATTGAAGCGGAATCCTACTATGACTATACAAGTAGGTATAAAGTAACGACGTAGGGCTTAAGCTGGAAGGTTATATAAGAGAATCATATGCAGGTATGCCAGTAGCTCAGCAGGCATCGGTGCCGGCGGCCCTTTCCGCTGGGCTCCAGCATACTGGAGGCACCTTCCTCTCCGACATAGTCTTCAACGCCTGCTCCAGCTCTTCATCCGTCTGCCGCAGGAGATAGTCCCTGCACAAAGTCAGGAGCGCTTCTTCTTGCAACATCTTCGACGTCCACCGGGCACATCACTGCCCTCGCCCTTTCCAGTGGGCACATCGCCGCCCTGGCGCCCGTGCCCATGCCGATGCCACCCAGAGCGAGCGTGACACCAAGACTAATTGAAGGCCAGGAACGACGAAGGAATCAGCATACGTGGAATCATCGTTCCAGGAACTTCATGTGTCTGTGGGCTGTGGCTTGTCGTCCTCCATTTTTACGTGCTTAGAACCCACAGCTCAACTTATATCCACATTCCGAGCTTGCAAGCCCACCGAGGCTTTAGGTTAGTTTAGATATGGGTTTAGGGTTTATGAAGCTTGCAGCCGTTCGGGCTTAACGTTTAGGTTTTAGCCTCAAGGATGTCGGGTTTAGGGCTATGGCCCAAAATAGTCCAAAAGCCTTATATAGTATGGTCTTTGGGCCCATTTGCCTCAAAATAGGAGTCCTGAGAGCCTAAGGGTTAAAGTCTAGAGCCTGGGACCTGGACCCTGAGCCTGAGCGGCGGGGGGGGGGGGGGGGGGGGCGGAGAGGAGAGAGTCACAAAACAATGCCTGGGAGAAACACACAACGCAATCTCTCTGATGAACTTGGAGACTGGGGCNGGGGGGGGGGGGGGGGGGTGGAGCCCGAAAGAGACACTTCAAAACATACGGTTGACGATAAACAAAACCTGCATTGCCTTGATGAACTTAGACTATGGGAATTCAGGTATATTCCTTGTTATGGGTAATGCCGGATTTATTTCATCAACCGTAGTGATATTTCAGCCCATGCACAGAGGTTTGATTCCCCTAGATGTTATTCCAGATTGCTTAATTCAGCGGATTTGGAGGCTCTGGGTATTACTTAAGGCCGCTAAATACTGATCCCCTGTTAAGTAGTAAGCCATGAAGGTATCAGGAATCCTCAACTTAACCCTGACCATATATTACTCAAGGCCCCCTATGTACTGACCCTCTAGAAAGCCTTATAGACCCTAAACCCACCCACAACCCCCAAACACAAACCCCTAAACCCTAAGACCCATAAAGGTATCAGGAATCCTCAAACTTGAGGTTTTTGGAGCCTCTGGGTCCCTAAACCCTAACCCCAAGGGTCCAAGTACCCAATAATCATATACTCTCCAAAATCCTAACCTACATAACTACTATCCTAAAACCGAGTGCCTAATTATTGGGCCCTTTGGACCCTTGGGGTAAACTGAACCCTACGAGTCTCTGCGTGGCAGTCCTCCACGGTCTTCTTCGCTGCAGCGACCGATGCCCCCACCGAAGGCGAGGATCCAAAGGAGGAACTGGACAGGTAGTCTTTCCCTACTTGGAGGATCGTGGGACGTAGTAAGTAGGGTTATAAGTACCGTACCTTAATTGGGGTTGTAAGTAAATATATTATAACTGTAACTACCTTACTTATAGCCCCACTTACTACTAAGTCCCATGATCCTTGAAGTAAGGGCCCACATACCCAAATAGTAGATACTTTGGCCTTACAGTAGTTCTTATATAGGTGCTTTGGGGCCAAAGAGTATACTATTTTGGCACATGGACCCTTAGGGTTTTTATGGAGAGAGGAATGGCATGAGCTTCCTTTTTGAGGGTTTGTAGCTTTGTTTACTATGGTGCTCTTGTTCAAGATCGCATACAGGAAAGATCAGGCCGACGAGGCAACCCTTAAGGCAGGGATTGCAGGGGAACCTTTCTACAATATGTGTTAGAGCCCTGTGTTAGAGGCCGCACTTAGGCACGACAGACCGCGAGAAACCTAACACTTAACAGTACAGTTCCTGGCAGGACACACAAGCTGTAACAAGCAATCATGCCATGCAGTAGGTATGGATCATGCAAGATTCAGAACGGTCCAAAAACCAACCATATATATATATATATATATATGTAGTATGGTTTGTGGGGACAAAAGCCTCAAAGAATGAGAGTGCTTAGAGCCTTGGGATTCGAGTTCAAACCTAAAAACCAAGCCCAGAACTCCAGAACCCCCGAAAAAAAGGCTCAAAGGTGTAGGCCGGGGCCCCGGCGGCGCGGTAGGCAGATGCCTCTTCCGCCACAGCAGCACGGTCCGAATCCTTGGCGTTTTGGGGGTCTCCGGCTGAGTATTTAGGGGGTTTAGGGTTTAGGGGTTTAGGCTTCAGGGTTTAGCGGTTTAGGGTTTAGGGGTTTAGGATTTAGGTCTGCTTGGGCAGATGGTAACAGTGATGATGAAAAGCCCTAAGGGTCCATGCGCCCTATGCAACTTTATACATACGTTGGCCTTGAATAGCCTCCTTATGGTGCCTAAACCCCACACCCCTGAACCTTGGTTTCCTCATGGTGCCTCTTTGGGTAATGTAGGCTGGAAGCTTTGACAGGAAGGACTGTCGGCTTGCTGTAGGGTTTGGGGTGTGCGCGAGTGTGCTCCTAGTCTCCATTGCCGGTCCTTCTTGGAGCTACCTTATAGGATCCTAAATACAAAATCGGTCAACACCCCAAAAAAAGGACTGCACTGGAGACTACAGGTAGGGTGTGGAATCCTTGTAGTACTTAGTTGTAGAATATCAAAGAGGAAATGAAGGTTAAGCTTTGAGATGATATAAGGATTACAGCTCCCAGAAACGTTGCAGGCTGCTTGCTCTACTGCAAAGAGGGCAGCCCCAGACCCTCAAACCCTAACCCTTTATAAGATCAAAGTCCCAAACCCTCAAACCAAAACCCTAAACCTACAAACCCTAAACCCAAAACCCCTAAACCTTAAACCCCAAAGCCTAAAACCAAAACCCAAAACCCCAACTCCAAAACTCTGAATCCGAAGTCCGAAACCCCCAATTTATTGAAGCCAAGGGTTCCGCCAGGCCGGTCGCACCCTGCCGAGGTGGCAGCCCGGCAGCCTCTATAGGATTTAAGAGTTTAGGGATTTATAAGGGTTTAGGGTTTAGGGGTTTAGATGCTTAGGGTTTGGGGGTTGGGTTTAGGGGTTTAAAGGTTTGGGGTTTCGGGTTCAGGGGTTCAGGGCTTATCTGTTTGAGGGTTTAGGGTTCTATAGGGATTGTCGAACATCGGGCATCTGCGGTGTTTGGAATTAACCACACAGGCCCGGATCCTACTGTAGCAGGCCGAATAATGAGCTATGGTTGTTGGGGGTGGAGAGGCGGTTATACTACAGCCATTTTCGGGAACCCCAAAATAATTGAATTACTAACTACTCCGACCTCTCTCTAAAATCATCTAAGGAGCTTCTGATCGACTTCAGGAATTAGTGCTTCAGGGTTTCAGGGTCTGTTTAGGGCTTCGGGCTTTAGGATTTAGGGATCTGATTCCCGAAGGACCCTAAGCTCTAAACCCCTGAACCCTGAACCCTAAACCCCTAAACCCTAAACTTTAAACCCCTAAACCCTAAACCCTAAACCCCTAAACCCTAAACCCCTAAACCCTAAACCCTAAACCCCTAAACCCCTGAATCCTGAACCCCTAAACCCTAAAATCCGGAGGCCTTGTTGATGTCCATCGCGAGATCCCGGGAAGGCACCCAGAGGCAGTCCTCGCCGTGAGTTTTGGGGTTTAGGGTTTAGGGGTTTAGGGTTTAGGGGTTTAGGGTTTAGGGTTTATAGGGGTTTAGGGTTTAGGAGTTTCAAGATAGACGGGGTGGTATCAGTACGCTAAGGGTCCATGTGCCCAAAAGGGTTCCTTCAAAGGTTCCTTTAAGAGTACCTTAAAGGTCCCTATAAGGGTTCTATAAGGGCTTTAGGGTTTAGGGTTTAATGGTCCACGTACCCAAATATTATATACTTAGGCCCTAAAATGCCTACATGGATACTCAAAGTATAGACTATTCAGGTACTTCGGTTGCGCATACCCTGAACCCCGGAACCACAAGGAACTCTTGGGGGGCATACTATGCCGGACCACCGTGTGCGCGCTCATGCTATAGCTTGCTATGCACAAGCTAGCACACAGAGAATTCTTCCCTACCCTAAACCCCCAAACCCCTAAACCCCCAAACCAAAAAACCCTAAACCCCTAAACCCAAACCCTAACTTCTGGGTCCCCTGAAGGCTTCCTAAGGGTTGCTTTTAAGAGTGCCCATAAGTGTTCCTTTTAAAGGGAACCCTATAATAGAACCCTATAGTACCCTTGATAAAACCCTAGGAATCCGAGGCCGCATCTATTACGGCGTTGATGAAAGCCTATCCTATCCAAGTCTTGGGAACCATAGTCTCAGGCATAGGACTTTCAAGTTTACATAGCCTATGTATGCTTNAACCCTAGGAATCCGAGGCCGCATCTATTACGGCGTTGATGAAAGCCTATCCTATCCAAGTCTTGGGAACCATAGTCTCAGGCATAGGACTTTCAAGTTTACATAGCCTATGTATGCTTACAATCTAGGGCTATATGTGGGTTTAATACGATCGAACTCTTAGATGGGGGTATCTTTGGATGCTTGATTGCTGTTTCTTTATGCTCGACTTAGCAGCATTCTTCGCACAGGACTTGTTTTGAAGGGTGCAACCTCGAAGCGATCAATCAAACCTATCGGCAAGGCCACGATTGCAAGGCTGTAAAAGTATGCTTCCTAAGCTAAAGTAACCGAAATCTAGGCCTACATCTACACAACTTCGAAAACTCCGTGAGCCTATGCCGAGCCGAAAGCTAGCTGCCAATCTTTGGGCGCTTCGTGGGCCGGAACTGGCCCCTCCGCCACTGCCTCTTGGCTTTCAAGGACTCCACGTCTGCACACAGCCTAAGTTGCAGTTCGGTTTCGACCACTGTTTCGGAAACCCACAGCATTTGAAATTTATATGTAGTCGAGGCACTGAAGATACCATTTTCGCATAGCTGCGTCCTCCAGAGCTTCTGGTTGACATGTCCGAGCAATTCCTCAGCAAACACATCCGGGCTGATACGTGGATAGGTTCGCAAATTATTTCCTATACTAGGAATTTAAACAGCATCGTATGACAAGTATTTCTTGTCATGGTAAGGCACGTTTTGCAATGCCCATGCCTGATTCGTCTCTCCAACAGGAAAAGAAGCGAGGGTTGTACTTGTATGCAGCTGCGTCTTTATTCAGATGGTGGTAGGCGTGGTGCTTGGGTCGCAGCTGCCACAGCAGCCTTAGGCGGTATTGGTTTCGAAAAGATTATACGGTTTTAGAACACAAGAGCTTCTGATAAGCTTGAACTGCATCCAAATAAATGAAGCCTGCTATGATCTGAATCCGAAAGCTCCCCGTCGGCTGCTGCTGCTGCTTGTGACAACTTGAAGTACCAGCGAAGGTAATCCAGGGCTGCATCCAAGATGTTGCCGGCTTCCTGACTGATCAACCACCCAGCTGTAAACCAAACCCTAGCCTAGACATATTATTATCAAATTTGAGATTTTTAATAAAAAATCTCAACCGCTCGAAACCCTAGCTATATGTTTAAAAGATCAAGTAGCGATGTCTGTGAGGTACCGGCCAGCGTGTTCCAGCAAGCAGTACCAACGATGCAGAGAATAAACACCGTGGGCAGTTGTGTTCATTCTTTCAGACGGGTGCGTAGCCAAAGCTTTCACACACTCCGAAGCCAGCCAGCTGGTAATGATTCTGGAGTTGTAAGCCTTCAGCATATCTATCCCCTGCAGCAAAGCAACCCTAAAGCCTAAACAGAAAGTTAATCCCTAAACCCTAGGGAAAAACAGCAAGTTAATCTTATCGTCCATATACAAAACATTGCTCGGCTATCTTGACGTCGAAACTTTGGAAGCAAACAAGCCGTAGTCCTCTCCAGTTAGCACGAGCATAAACGGTTTGAACAGCGGCTGGGAGCAGCTCAAGTGCTGAGCTGCCAGGAAGGCT
Source organism: Symbiodinium sp. clade A Y106 (assembly GCA_003297005.1). Taxonomy (NCBI): domain Eukaryota; class Dinophyceae; order Suessiales; family Symbiodiniaceae; genus Symbiodinium; species Symbiodinium sp. clade A. The sequence continues at coordinate 108,298 of BGNK01000892.1, forward strand.
TTGAAGGATTTGTAGCCTTCACGGAACTTAGCTGTATTGTCACTTCCGGGCCAAAAATTAATCTTGAGCAGCTCCTTGAATGCACCTCCATTGGTGAATTGTCCAATCCCAAGGTTCGTACAGTGCATCGTGTCGAATTTTATGAGCCGAAAGTGAAAACCAGCCACGTACACAAGAGAATTCAGTGGCTCCCCCAGCATAGTCAGCATGAAGTCTCTGTGCGACCTCTCCTGAGACTGCCAGCAAGGATTTCTCCGAAAATCGTTGTAGGGAAATCTCGGATCTTTCTTCGAAGCCGTGCAGACATGGCATACGTTGGTCGCACCGTAGTATCCTCGGAGCCTGAAAGCCTGAACATGCCATTTCCAGTCGCCTCGAAGCTCGACCAGGCGAAACTTCGCACCACCCTCGCACAGCAAACTCCCAGGTGCACAACGAGGGTCGGAGCTTGTAATCACTTGTCCAGAAAGCGATTTGCTTGGGTGGCGACCATCGAAAAGGCAGTTGCAGCTCCATGCCAAATAGTCCCAGATCGGACACAGGGTTTCTGGCCCAAGGATCCTCTCGGTGCGGAGCATACAGACCGGGAATCTAGAATCCAGCACTTTGGTCGATTCTTGTAGCGGGAAGCTCATGAAAATCACCAGCAGCTTCTCTTTAGTGACCGTGTATTCAGCATCGTCTCCATACAGCCCATACGGGTAGTAGTTGGTAGCTGTATAACACGAATCCTCCATCCAAGGAGCTCGCTGCTCCGTGAAGTGTCTGGAGAACTGCTGCGAAGCCGCTCGGTCCATCTGCAGGCGACCAGTACGAACCAGCCAGGCAGTGAGGCGATGTGGAGCGAAGATCGGAACTTCGAACGGCACCACATCGGAGCATTGGGGATCTGCCCTTGCTCTTACAGATATTGTAACTGAATCCATCTCAGGCACCTCATACTGATCAGAGAGCCAACTTGAAGCTTTTGGTAAAAGCTGTTTGTAAAACCAATCTGCAGTGTTTGTTAAATCGGTTCCACTCTAATTCATATGCAAGGCACTCCCTCGGCTTTGCAACGAGCCCGTACATCTCTCCAGACATTGCCTGGTTGAGAGCCTCGAGCCCCACATGCAGCCAGATCCTCCACCCCAGACGGGGTTGCATGACCCAGCTCCTTATGTTCGAGGTCACGAACAGATTCATACACCAAGCCCACAACTCTGAAAAGCCGAGGCTCGATGCTGATGCAGTCTGCCAACTCCTGGGCGGCATTGCTGCTCCATTCCTGATTCTGGGAGTTGGCTGCATTGGAGGGTTTGGAATTTTGAGTTCGAATATAGAGGCTAGCTTAAATCTTCATTTTAGGGCTTAGGGTTCAGGGGTTCAGGGCAAGCCCATCCCGTAATCCCCAAACGTTAACCCAGTATATATATATATACTAGGTTATAACCTGACCCGAACCGAAGTTTTCCCTAGCTAGTTACCGCCTCTGGTTCGGAGTCGATGATATTTGGGCAGGATGGGATCCTGAACCGTGCGGCTCGAAGATGCTGATGTGTGTGTATATAATAAATGCAGTTAAGATTCGCCAGCTCCCACACCAGTGAGTAGGCGGTTTCGAATAGTGCCAGGAACACCTGCGTGGGGCATTGAAGGGAGGAACCCTTTAAAGGGACGTCTTTTTAGGGTCGAAGGGCTTGGGTTTTGATTGAACTCTTGAGGTACGGGTGTTGAGGCTTTCGGGTTGGGTTTTCGAACTCGAGATATCGGTGTGGATTTGCACAAAACTTCCCAGCTTCAAGACATCCGCATGCGTAGATTTGCCTAGCGTTTGGGAGTTCATGATTGGGGATTTGTGCTGGCCTGGCAACCCTACACTTAAGCTGGAGCCTTAACCCTGTGGCCCCATTTGGGGGTGGGGGGTTCGGGTTTAGGATTTAGGGTTTAGGATCTAGGGGGTTTAGGATTTAGGGACTTCAGTGTTTGGTCTAGTTGGGGTCTGTGGTGTTGAAGTGGGCTTCAGGGTTGGGGGTCTCATGGTGTACGTTGTGGGTTTGTCGGTTACACAGGCTAGCTCCTGCTAGTGCGATGGTTGACTCTTACCGAAGTTCATTGTTGTCTTATCATCAGACAAGTGAAACCGCAAAACACTGAAATCTATAGTGTAGCAATCTAGCAGGTAAAACGACACTTGAATCCAGTATGTACACGGTGCGATGCTCATTTCGCACGATGCCGCCGACTTTAAGTGAGTTCCCTCAGCACAATCTAGCTCGCTTCGAAGTGCACACCATTAAAGGCTGCATCTAAGCCCAGCCTGCTGCGTGTTTCTTGCTGTCGGGCTAAGATTATAGCTGCTTAAGTTAGCATCACGACGAGGGGTCTAAGCTATATAAGCAGGCTAGACAGGCAGCCCAGGCGTGATTGAAGATTGTTCTGCTCACACAAACAAAAGTAGCACCGTTGCCCCTGCATAATCCTAAAGCAAAACCATGGCATCCCAGACTACACCTTCGGCGTCTCGGGAGCACTTTGCGACTTGGCCTTTGGCTTCGTCTTGGAAGGGCAGGCTTTTTTCACACCCTTGAACTTGTCATCGTAGCTTTTGAATGCTTCGAGCATAGTAGCAACCAATGGCAGAAGATCGTCTTCTCCACAGCCCTGGGTCATGGATGCCTGCAGAGCTTTGTAGGCATCCTTCATACCCCCAATCGCCGGGGCCATGTCTTTGATCAGTGCATCAGCGAAAGCGTCGCCCCTGCACGGATAGGATTGAGGATAGGAGCAAAGTGAAAACCTAATCAAACCCAGAAATTAAAATTAAACGGAAGCTGCAGCAAAGGCACACACCATTCTTCTGCAGCATCATCTTGAGGCCATCGGCTTCTGTGATTTTGACAGCACCCCTTTTCACAAGTTCGGAAGCTTGCTGGGATGCTGTTTTTGGCTTCGGGGTCCTCTTCGGCGGGGGTGGCGGGGGCACTTCATCGGTGCCTCCGGAGCCTCCCGGGCGTCCTGGAACCGGATTTGTCAAAGCCGACTGCCCAGGCTCAGCGACCAGCGACGGGCCGTTCATGCACTCGGACCTCGGATCAGCATAGAGCAGGGAATTAGATTGTGGGCTATTCGGATAATGAGGTGTTTCGCTTTGCAGTTAAACAATCACAAGTTAAATCAAAGCAAGTAGCAGCATTTGCCTCGTTCCTTGCCCATCCATCTGCATCTCGAACCCAAGACTGAAGTCGAGCTCTTCTTCATCCTCCCTCAACTCGACTTTCGAGTCAAAGACCCGAAACAGCTCCCACTCCTTGCACAGGCTAGGTATCTACCGGCTTAGGGTTTCAGGGTTTATACTATCGGGATCCGAAAAGGCATGATTAATGGTCCTTCTTATTATTTATTATCCACATGTAACTACCGGTTTAGGGTTTAAGGATTTATACTCTCGGGATCCGAAATGGCTGATTGGTCCTTCTTATCCATATCCGGATGCTTCTGCCACCATCTCCCCGAGCCCGCGGGGTCTTCCTTTTTCTTATTCTCGGCGATCCCATTGGCGATGTCTTCCCCATGCCTAGGCAGAGCGGTATCCAAGCTTCATGATCAGGGGTTTCGTAGGTTAATTGAAAAGTGTAATTAATATATGATCATATATATAGTTAATATTAATGTACAGATGAAACACTCATCGGCCAGCGTTTGCCATTTCTTCCACACGTACTTGCCGGTCTTCTTTCCTTTAGAGGAATTCCTGATGTTGACCATCACTGAGCTCTGGAGCCAGTTCTCATTCGCAGAGACATACATCTCGTAGAAGTGTCTCATAATTTTGGTTCCCCCTGCAGGCCAGGGTTCGCGTGCAACAAACCATCTGCCTTAGCCTACCTACCTAAACCCTAAACCCTAAACCGTCTATATCTAGATCCGAACATGGTACATAGAGACCACAAGCTTAAGAAACCCCGTTAACTGAGGCGGCCATGGCACGTGATTTCCCATTGGGATGGAAAACCTTGCTGTAGATCTCGGGCGGGCAATTGTTGCTGCCTGGGCTGAGATTGATTGGTTTGAGTTGTAGGGTTTAGGTTGAGGGTTTAGGGGTTTAGGGTTTATATAATTAAGGTTTGTAGGGTTTAGGTTCAGGGTTTAGGGGTTTAGGGTTTATATAAGGTTTTGAAATTATTAAGATTGAGTAGCGAGCGTCTCGGAAGATTTAAGGCTTCGGATGCACACATTATTCGAAATCGCAGGGTCTGGTTTGTAATTCGGGGTTGAGGTTCGGGTTTAGATGCTCGGATCGAGTTGCGAAGGGATCGGCCATACCTCACATAGCTGTTGTGTGCTAGCCTCTTAGCCTCCTTCTCCTGAAATTCAGCTAGAATCTCTTCGGGGGTCTTTTCCTTGGCTTCGTCTGGCTCTGCTTTGGATGGTGGCGTCTCCTTTGGCTTAGCACTGCTTGTGTGGGCGGGGGCTTGGGCTTCTTCCTTCACTGCACTCTTCGGGTGTGTAGGGGCCGGGCTGGGAGCTTCTTCCTTCACTGCACTCTTCGGGTCTGTCGGGGCTGGGGCTTCTTTCACGGGCTCATTGGTGTTCAGGGTCGCGGCCGTGCGTGGCGGCATCCGGTGCGAGCTTGCTTCCGGGTCAGGAGAAACCACCTGGGCTTCCAAAGCAGCTTGCCGCTCCAACTCGCTTGCGAGACTCTCGATATCGTCGATTGAATCACAACGTCCTAGCACTGCTTGGATCTGGGCAGACCTGTCTGCATCTAGGCTTCCCTTCGATTTCAGCAAGGCCAAAACAAGCTTGTTCACGGCTGCATGCATGCTCTCTGCTTCCTCTGCTCGCTGCGTTGCTGCTGTGGCTTCTTCGAAAACCATGAGCCGTTCGAGATCATGTTCCAGTTCCACTGGTTCTGCGGCTTCTACATTTGTAGCTGTGCATTCCATTTCTGCACCCGTAGGAAGTGGCTCTGATGCTGGGATGTCTGCACGGGCTTCCGTAGGATGTGCATTCCATTTCTGCACCCGTAGGAAGTGGCTCTGATGCTGGGATGTCTGCACGGGCTTCCGTAGGAAGTGGCTCTGATGCTGGGATGTCTGCACGGGCTTCGGTAGGAAGTGGCTCTGATGCTGGGATGTCTGCACGGGCTTCGGTAGGAAGTGGCTCTGATGCTGGGATGTCTGCAAGGGCTTCCGTAGGAAGTGGCTCTGATGCTGGGATGTCTGCAGGGGCTTCTGGCTTCGGTTCTGCATGAGCTGTAGAGGATACTACCGGAATTGCGGCGGGAGGTTCTGTAGGAAGATCACCTGACCCGGTCTCTTGCATTGCTGCAACGACATCATCCAAGGTGTCGCTTCGCCCTGCTGGCTTGGCTTCATCCACCAACAACGTCAGAGCCTTCATAAGACACTGGGCACCGCAATAGATCTTGCATCCCTGCAGGGAATGTCCCCGAAACCAGAAAGTCTGAATACTATAACCCTAAACCTTTAAACTTTAAACCCTAATTATTGGCCAATATAATTAAAGAAACCCTCGTGCCAGCCTGCTTGATCGTCTCCTCCTCATTCAAGCACACTTTGCTGCACACCACACAGCTCTCCTGCACAGAGTAACTAATAGATCTCGGTACTATAGTATAGTGGATGCAGTAGAAGAGGAGGAGGAGGAGNATCGTCTCCTCCTCATTCAAGCACACTTTGCTGCACACCACACAGCTCTCCTGCACAGAGTAACTAATAGATCTCGGTACTATAGTATAGTGGATGCAGTAGAAGAGGAGGAGGAGGAGGAGTAGCAGTAGTAGTACACCTGTTATAATGCATATATATAATATAGTACTTATTATAATAGCTAGTACGTACACTAGCACTTGTATATTATTATTTATACAGACTACTACTACCTACTATAGCAGTAGTAGTAGTAGTAGTGGTAGTGGTAGTGGTAGTGGTAGTGGTAGTAGTAGTAGTAGTAGTAGTAGTAGTAGTAGTAGTAGTAGTAGTAGTAAGTAGCAGTAGTAGTAGTAGTAGCAGTACTAGTACTAGTAGGTTTTCAAGCTATTTTATTTGATTCCCGGAGTATAGACCTAATCAGTCGCGATGCTCCCGTCCTCCACGATACCACTGAGGTCTTGTGAGCCTGAGATCAGAGTCAAGTGTTCTGCTTGGATCAGTANATCGTCTCCTCCTCATTCAAGCACACTTTGCTGCACACCACACAGCTCTCCTGCACAGAGTAACTAATAGATCTCGGTACTATAGTATAGTGGATGCAGTAGAAGAGGAGGAGGAGGAGTAGCAGTAGTAGTACACCTGTTATAATGCATATATATATATATATATAGTACTTATTATAATATAGCTAGTACGTACACTAGCACTTGTATATTATTATTTATACAGACTACTACTACCTACTATAGTGTAGTAGTAGTAGTAGTAGTAGTAGTCGTAGTGGTAGTGGTAGTGGTAGTGGTAGTAGTAGTAGTAGTAGTAAGTAGCAGTAGTAGTAGTAGTAGCAGTACTAGTACTAGTAGGTTTTCAGGCTATTTTATTTGATTCCCGGAGTATAGACCTAATCAGTCGCGATGCTCCCGTCCTCCACGATACCACTGAGGTCTTGTGAGCCTGAGATCAGAGTCAAGTGTTCTGCTTGGATCAGTANGCTATTTTATTTGATTCCCGGAGTATAGACCTAATCAGTCGCGATGCTCCCGTCCTCCACGATACCACTGAGGTCTTGTGAGCCTGAGATCAGAGTCAAGTGTTCTGCTTGGATCAGTATATTATCGTGCACACAGTACTCTAGACGGACCCATGCCAGGCCTGTTCCACTGATCCTCATGTTGTCGAAGTAACCACCCAAACTGAGAGTTGTCGCCGAATCAGAATGATGTGGCTTGCGACTGCTGGCACTGAAGCTCGGGAGGGATGGAACTGAGCTGAGGAGGCTTTCCGAACTAGCACAGGGCTTCATTCGTTTCAACTCCGGGGACTTGTGCGGGGTGCTGGTTGTGCTCATCGGGCTCGGCTTGCAGTTCGAAGCTGCGGGAATATCCACATCCATCGGGGCCGCCTGAGCCTCATCTTTCACTTCCGGCACACTGGCTTTCGAGCGAGCCGGCGTTGCGATAGGGCCCTTTGTGCGAGCCGTCTCTGCAGCTGGCTTTAATGGCTTTGCGTGCAGATGTTTGGCTCTGTCCACCAAAGCTTGCAGTTGAGGCGACACAGCAACCGGCGGTTTGGGTCCTGCACCCCTCTTCCCCATGATTGCAGCAAGCTACGGAAAATCAAAACCCAAAAGCTTAACTTGAGCGGCGGTCAAAAGCAGCCAAGGAGTTGCGATCGGTCACATCTGCTGCAGAGCCTTGGCCTTTAGATACTTATAAGGCTACACACTGTACTACCAGTATTGCAAGGGAGTCGGATACGGGGATTACTCAAGAGCTGGCGGTAGTTGTCTAGTTCAGGATCTTACATATGCGGCTCTACCATTAGTTCTACGAATGGAGGAGTGGGTCAATTCAGGAATTGTGGTCTAGCCCTGGTGAGGATTTGGGGCTCACAGTATGATTAAATGCAAATAACGCTTTTTAACGCTTTTTAACGNACCATTAGTTCTACGAATGGAGGAGTGGGTCAATTCAGGAATTGTGGTCTAGCCCTGGTGAGGATTTGGGGCTCACAGTATGATTAAATGCAAATAACGCTTTTTAACGCTTTTTAACGGGAGACCTGTGTCACATAGGTCTTTGGTTTATTTTTTAACGCTTTTTATCGCTATTTCACGGTCACCCTTTTCCCAAGACCTATATATAGACGACCCAGATGTAGATATATAAAGTAGACCCGGCCTAACTCAGAAGCGGAATATAATTTCAAGTTATATAATTATATGAAATTTATAGGAACACTACTTAAAACAAATAAATCAAACTCCTAGCTAGTTCGAGCAGCANTAAAGTAGACCCGGCCTAACTCAGAAGCGGAATATAATTTCAAGTTATATAATTATATGAAATTTATAGGAACACTACTTAAAACAAATAAATCAAACTCCTAGCTAGTTCGAGCAGCAGATAAAGCTTGTTCCAGTCCTAGTGCTGCGAGGATTTCAGGATTCGGATCTACAGAATGATAATTCCCTAATATAGCTATAGCTATATAGAGATTGTTAGGTCATAATATAATCCCTATAGTCTGGCATTGGGTCTAATTATAATCATAATTATATATATATATAATTATGATTATAATTAGACCCAATGCCAGACTATAGGGATTATGGATTGGCTATTAGCCTATCGAGGATTATATATATATATATAGGCATTATACGTACAGGGTCATGATCGGGGCGTAATATAATATATCTGATCCCCGAATAGTTCCTGTCGCCTTCTTTGTATTCTGGCCTTTAGGGTTTGAAGGATGTGTTCCGAAGTTCCGGACCCCCGCTAGTTGTTATATTTAGGGTTCGGGTATTATATTAGACTCCCAATGCTAGGGATATATTACACAAGAGCTGGAGTGCCCTGCGTGAGCTTTTGCCTCGGATCAGCATCATGCTGCCGAGCAGTGCCTGGGCCGAAGGAATGTTTCGTAACAGTCAGCTCATCCAGGCTTAGAGCGGACTAAAGGTTTTAGGGTTTCAGGGTTCCGGGCTTTGAGGTTTTGGCTTCCAGGGTTTAGGGTTAGGTGGCTTTGAGGTTTCAGGTTTAGTATTCTTAACCGTATTCTTATTCTTCTTGTTCTTCTTCTTATTATTATTTCTCTTCGCTCTTCAAAGATCACAGGCCTGGGTGCTTAAGCAAGGGCTAACTTTAGACTTTCCGGGAAGGGTCTTCGGGGTTTTCGGGTCCTATTTTGCATCGCGGGGACTTTAATATAGATGGTGAGGGCGACTGCTGTTCCGGGCACCAGATTTCGAAGTTGGGTTCCACAGCTACAGCAATACATCGGACGATATGTTTGTTGCATTGGGTTTTGTAACTCTGTAATCAGTTCTTCACGAGGCTATGCGTTGGTCCTGGAGCTGCCTTGGGATGATATGGCCTATGCTGCGATCGATGGGCATGCTTGGGATTCCTTGGATTGCAGACGACACTATAAGCTATATCTATTGACTATATGATAATTAAAATTACTTCGCTATGCATCATTCTGTAGATCCGAACGGGCCTCCTACGTACCGAAAGATCCTGGCTTGGAGTCGAGCAAATCAACCGTACATACTTANCTATTGACTATATGATAATTAAAATTACTTCGCTATGCATCATTCTGTAGATCCGAACGGGCCTCCTACGTACCGAAAGATCCTGGCTTGGAGTCGAGCAAATCAACCGTACATACTTAACTTAGCGGGGGGTCGTAATTATTCCTATCAACCCTTATCCATGAACCCCTGAATTATCCCTCGAGCTCTATCCCTCGCCATTTAATTCATGCAGACCCTAGCTATCCTATATTATAATNCTATTGACTATATGATAATTAAAATTACTTCGCTATGCATCATTCTGTAGATCCGAACGGGCCTCCTACGTACCGAAAGATCCTGGCTTGGAGTCGAGCAAATCAACCGTACATACTTAGCGGGGGGTCGTAATTATTCCTATCAACCCTTATCCATGAACCCCTGAATTATCCCTCGAGCTCTATCCCTCGCCATTTAATTCATGCAGACCCTAGCTATCCTATATTATAATNACTTAGCGGGGGGTCGTAATTATTCCTATCAACCCTTATCCATGAACCCCTGAATTATCCCTCGAGCTCTATCCCTCGCCATTTAATTCATGCAGACCCTAGCTATCCTATATTATAATAACCATTTAGAAGATCCGAGGTTCAGTACAAAGTAGCTTAACATATAATTTAAATTTATATATATATATATAGATATATTATATATATATACTGCTATGTATATTATAGTTATACTTTGTACTGAACCTCGGATCAGCACATGACTCCTAAGCCCTAATAACCCTAAACCCTAAACCCTACAAAAAGCCCGAGACCCCCGAACCCAATCTCTCGATCCCAAAAGACTCGGTGCAGCACCGTCGGTGCAAGCAGTGGTGCCTGTGCTTAGCCCGTATCTTGGTGGTTTAGGGTTTAGGGTTTACGGTGCGTAGAGTTAGCATAGTTCAAGCAACTTGGTCTATGTCTCGACCTGCGGAAAACCGCAAAGGTGTTGTTGCGACCTATTCAGAGCCTCCAAAACCCCTTCATTGAGTAATATGCCTTTAAATCATAAATAACCCTAAACCCTATTTAAATCCTGTAAACTCAACCCGATTCCTATATTATATATATATGTATGTATATGCAATATAATACCCTCGTGAACCCTAGCTAGTCCCCATAAACCTGACAATATTATCCCCAGCCACAATCGACCCGCGAAGCCAAACCAAATGTATTTCATAAAGGCACTCTAGGCAACACGAACAGAAGCTGAGGCACAAAGTCCAGGAGATGACCTGCAGAGCCGATACGGGATTTTACACGGGACGGGACTCGGGCTCAAATTATAGGTGGTAGGGTTTCTTGTATCCTGAGATTGATCAATGATTCGACTAAAGGTGCGAGTCCTACCGACAGGGGTGTCTTTTGATTTTAAATATTTGAGAAACAACAGCGAATCTCAGGCTGACTCCCCGACTTCTTCTACGAAATGGCTACAGATCCTGGGAGGAGGGGCTTGGCTTGAAGTGGTCTATGCGTTCCTCAGAATTCGAATGGACCTAGCGGGTTTAGGGGTTATTTGGGGTGGAGTCGTATACATTACAACAAATTAACGTACCATCTAAATAGCTGGAGCGTGTATATGTATATTAGTATATTATATTTCGAACTTAAACGATAAATCAAAGGCTTATAGTGAGCAGCCCCAATCCTACAAGATTCAATTATTCTGGGGTTCAGGATTGCGTGGGGTTGAGGGACATGGCGATGATGTCCCGGCCGGGTGTGTCAAGGCTCCTTTGGAGCGGGATGCCGGCCCAGTGGCGGGGCTTCCGAGTTCAATCGCTGCTGGTACAAGTGTTTGCAGCTTCGAGCGGCTGTGACCTGTATTTCGGTGGTTGGCAATAGGTAATCGCGGCCGGCATGCTGCCCAAGGGGCTGTATCTTCCAGATGTTCCAAATATCTGTTTCGTCGGAACTTGTAACCACGACTGCCAGCATCACCGGCTGGAATCAATAGCAGTCGAGAAGTGTCCGCGTTGAAATTTTGCTCGGCGAACGACACTCATATACCATCGCCAAAAACCGGAGCACATCTGGCTCTGCCAACTTCCAAATAAGGCTTCGAGCTTGACACTTATTACTACTAGCTCGGTTCGGGCTATGGCGGCTTGGTTTCGTACGGTACTATTACATTCAGTATATATGGGAAACTGCAGCCTATGCATAGGGCGGGTTCTAGCACTATATATTTAGGAAAAGCTCCGAGAAGGATCAAGGAAAAGGCTGGTTATACTCGTTGAAGCGATGGCTCTGGATAACAAATTAATATGGGCTTCGGATTAGGACTTGGTTAGGGTCTGTTATTCGGGGGTAGATCAGCAAAGGTAGAAACCCTGGGGTGTGGTTGAGTGTGAGGCTTGCTATTCAAGAACGATAGACTTCTTCGAAAGGGGTGCGGTCATGACCAGGATATCAAGGGTTTAGGGTTTCGGGGTTTATGTGATCCACTGCGAGCCTGCGTCCGGAATTCTGGGTTCCATTAGACCCATAATTATTTATAATTGTAGAGTTTANGCGGTCATGACCAGGATATCAAGGGTTTAGGGTTTCGGGGTTTATGTGATCCACTGCGAGCCTGCGTCCGGAATTCTGGGTTCCATTAGACCCATAATTATTTATAATTGTAGAGTTTAAGGTTTAGGGGTTAAGGGTCTAGGGTTTAATTAGGGTTTAGGGTATTCGAATTCGAACCCTAGCTCTAGCTAGTTATAGCATAGTCCGAAGCGGAAGCCCAGACCTAACGATTCATACCGACCCAAAGCCTGGAAAAAAAACGAAACCTGGCCCGACCCGCACAACTCCCAAAATCCCTACATACGTGGCTTCGGCAAGAGGTTATGCCAGGCTTTAGGGTTTTGGGGCTTGGGTTCGAGAAGCTAAGCCATNAAAAAAAACGAAACCTGGCCCGACCCGCACAACTCCCAAAATCCCTACATACGTGGCTTCGGCAAGAGGTTATGCCAGGCTTTAGGGTTTTGGGGCTTGGGTTCGAGAAGCTAAGCCATACTCTATACAACCAAAACTCAGCACAAGCCTAGAACGGCCCAACCCAGCTCATTAACCGAAGCCCATATCAGCCTCAACCCCGCCCCTGGCTGGTAAAACATTATACCTATACGAAGACCCTGATCCGAAAACCGAGCTCCACAACTGTACATTGAACACTTCCAGCGACACCTCCAATTAGTCCGATCCAATATTTTTGGTGCTATTCCCCACAGCCTTGAGCTACAGCCTAAACTTCAAAGCCCCAGATCCGAAACCTGATGACCCGAATCCCTGATAATGACACTGCTATAGAATTCCCGATTTAAACTTATACGGAGCCACTAGCTATAGGTAGCCTATCCACCACAGGACTGGTGGGCTCACAAATCTTTGCTTAAAACCACATATATACAGACAACCTAGCCTAAAGCCACCCCTATATGGCAACACCCGCTACATTATCTGTAAACCACATTCCTGATCTCAGGCTGTGGCTGCTGGGCAGACACAGGCACTGTCGCTGCGACCTGGGATGCAATCGCTCTTCTCAGGCAAGCTTGTTGGCACTTCTGGTCTCGAGGCAGTTTCGGCGTAAAACCAGCTTTCCGGGCTTCACTTAAAGTGGCTTGCTTTAACACTAAACGAAGCCGAGTAACTGCATGTCCTCGCCGAGTCGTGTCGAGAAACACCTGGGTTGCAAGGTTAGGGTTTCGGGTTCAGAGTTTATTATTAATATCACTATAATTATAATAAGGGTCTCGGATTAGGGTTTACGAGGAATTAATAGATGGCTATCAAAAGCACGGCTGCACGGTTAAAGGGTTNGGGTTTCGGGTTCAGAGTTTATTATTAATATCACTATAATTATAATAAGGGTCTCGGATTAGGGTTTACGAGGAATTAATAGATGGCTATCAAAAGCACGGCTGCACGGTTAAAGGGTTTCGGATCTAGGGTTTATAAATATATAGAATAAGGGTTCAGGGCTCAGAGGTTTACAAGATTTTAGGTATGGGGTCAGATCTTGCATTGACAGATTAAATTGGAACTGATGGTTGCGATCAGGGAACATCTCNTTTATAAATATATAGAATAAGGGTTCAGGGCTCAGAGGTTTACAAGATTTTAGGTATGGGGTCAGATCTTGCATTGACAGATTAAATTGGAACTGATGGTTGCGATCAGGGAACATCTCAGCCCACGTGGGACCAGGCGCCCAGGAAGAAGAGATTTTTAGTCTAAAGTCGGAGGGCCAGGATCCCGTATCTAGAGATAGCTAGAGATCGTCCCGGGTTCCATATTAATTATTATATACAAACGAGTTCGAATATTATATTTAAAGGGTAGTGATACCCATATACGACCACGGCCCTCCAATCCAAAACTGAAGTGGCTCAGCGACCCTAATCACTGTCGCGGGGGCAACTCAAGGCGTTTGACTGCCTCCTTCACAGCAATCTCATCCTGCATGTTCGGGGTCGGTCGTGGTGGCTGCACCCAGCCGGCAAACAGCAGCGATAGCTTCCATGCAGAGACGGGCCCATACTTTCGAAAGCTCACGTTCGAACCTCCGTTCTTATTCACCTCAACACACAGTTCGCCACAGGCACAAGTCACAAACAAGGCCAGGAAATTGCAGCAAACAGATCATTCAGAGCAGTGGCTGAGATGCCGTAGGCCTTTGCGAAATCTCGCACCACGTAGTCCATGGACACGGCGGGCACATAGAATCCGTATTGATTTGCCATCAAAGTGATGCTGCTGCAGCCCTGCAAAGCCGGATCCCGAATCGTAAAGCACCTTAGATGCAAGAGTAAGTACAGCTCCGGAAAAAATCCCAAATCCCAAACCAACACCCCTAATTTTGCTCAGAGGCTTCCGGGTCTGCTGCTCTGGATCGGGCATCGGGAAGCCATGGTGATCTCCGATTTCTCGCAGCTCGGACATGACATCCTTAACGAGGAAGTCGACCTTAGGATCCATGATGTGGCCTAAAGCTAATGATCAAGTATATGGACTCAACAACATATGCGTGCAAGTCCTGCCTGGCACTTCCTCTTTTTCGGCTCTGGCTCCTCATCATTCTTTGCTGCCGGCTCTGGCTCCTCTTTTGCGTCTTCTGCTGCAGCTGCCTCCTTTTGATTCTGCTTTGCTGCCTTCGTCTTGGCTTTTCCTGATCATGATACAGGGTTATTACGTGCACATGAGGTCTCAAGTCATGATGAGGAGATATACAGACGAATTAAGGCAACCCCTGCCTCGACCCTTGGCAGCCTGTTTCGCGGCCTTTTCCATCCGACCCTTCGCCTTCAGCTGTCGCTGCTGTTCCAACAGACGGACACTGTCCTCCACCTGTAGCCCCATGTCTTCGAGCTGGCCCTTCAAAGCTTCGCTCGGCGGAGGGATTGCATCAACTGCGAGCTTTGCATGTCCCTCCTGTTCAGAAAACATCGACTCACAAGAACCTGCTGGGGCTTGCTACTTCCGGGCCTGCTGCTTCTGCTTCGCGTCTGCCTTTGTAGCAATCACTGGCTCCTGCCAGTGTGTGGTTTGTGCTCGATGAAATCATAGTTATAATTCCGGAGCTGGAAGAGAATTCGAGATACTTAGGGCAGTGGTGTATTCAGGATTTCAAGTTTCAGGCTTTCAAGTAAGCGGTAATCTCCTTCACTCTCTCTCTCTCTCTCTTTCTCTACCTCTCCCTCTCTCACACTCACTCACTCACTCACTCCGTGATCTCCTCGAGCTCCTTCTCCTTCTCCTGCTCCTCTTGGAATTCGTCCTCTTCCTGATCAGGATCATCGGCCATATCCTGATCATCATCGGCCGCGATATCAGGATCAGAAGCCTCGCCATTGTCCTGGGCCATGCAAACAATCTAGATATAGTTTTGCCTCAATCCCCTGCAAATCACAGTATTCTAGTATTATACATAAAGTCACCAGCCTAGACTCCTAATAAGTTTTAAACCTTAAATAAATTAAAGCTCTATAGCTAGATCTCGGAACACACCCAGCAACAGAGCAAGGATCATTCTGCGGCAGCTGCTGGTCCTGCGACTCCTCCTGGGTGTCTAGGCTCACAGAGGATGCTCCTTTGCCATTGCTCCGTACATCCTCAGATCATGCAGGATCGGGGGTGAAATATATAACAGCTTTTCAAGACTGCGGGAGTTGAGTCTAGTTGCTTGCAATGCCTCCCCCATGTTGGCATCTTCAGCTGGCCCAGAGGCGAACATCTGACAAGGTTGAATCTTATAGGAATGTTCACAAGTAGCCTGGTCGGGCCTCGAAGCCATTGAAGGACGAAATCAAGTTTTTCAGCACCTGAATCTCCTGGGTCCTGATCATGATGGCGTGCAGCTTAAAGCTTGTATACTGAAGCCTAAAAGCCAGCTAAATGTCCTTGCATCAGTCGTCCGCTTCGTCATCCTGATGATAAGTGCAATCAAAGCTCGAAGCCTTCCTGCTTGGCCCTGGGCCCAGTCCTGAAGCTTCAGCGAGGCGGGGGATTTGGCATACTTTAAGCTCGAAACTTAAAGAGACTTTCATACAATTGACTCAAGCATCTTGAACATCTTTCTTCAGCACCTTCCGTGTAACCTTGCCCCCAGGCTGTGAAGGGTTCCTTGCTTCAACGATCGTCGCTGCCACGAGCAGGCCACGATCATCTTTCAGCTTCATGAACCCAGCCTCGGATCATACCCGATAGCATCCATGACGGCCCTGCTTGAAGCTGTTGCTCTAATGCATGCATTGGGGCTTTAAGTGCCAATACGGATGGCGGCTGCAGCTCGTACTTCACCAGGAAATGAAGCACCAGATGGAAATTCATCAGAATCTGAGCTCAGTGACACAGTTTCAAGGCTTCCAAAAGTCCCCAATGCGAGAATCGATTATTTCAAATCCTAGCAGCATCTCGCTCATAGACTCCCCCTTGGCTAGCCGAGGTTGGGTCGATCTTCACCAAATCCTTCTCCTGGCGGGAAGGGAAAAAGAGCAGCTGCAAGGTTTGGGGTTTCTTATAACCCTAAACCCTAATAATTATTAGGATTTAGGCTTAAGGGTTCACGGAAAATGGGGGCCTCGGCTTCCCGAACTGTTGCCCAATCGATGTCCGCGAGGGCAATCTCCAAGCAAAGACGGATATCATCAGGGGCGGCATCCTCATCAATATGATCAATACTTAAATACTGGATGAGGTCCACCACACAGAACTCAAAATCAAGCTAGAATGCAACCCGGGCTTCAAGATTCCCCTGGTCAGCGGGCGGTGCTCGGGAGGCCATGATACCAAGAAGCACACAAATGGACTCGGGACCACCACACAACAGACCGAACAATGCCTAGACCGCATGCCTGGAACTCCGGGTGTATGAATCCTGCAATATTTCATGCGTGGTTTCGCTTCGCTCTGGGCCGACTTCGGAATCCAAAGTTTGCAATGCACAAATCAACGACAACATCTGAAAGCACAGTGGGGGACAGCACCATCGACTGACGAAGAAGCCCTGCTGCCCTCGTCCGCTGCAGCGGCAACTCTCGCACGGCCCATGGACAGGGCTCGCTTCATTCTGCATCACGATCATGAGGTTTAGGGTAAGCTTGGACCACTAGCATAGGTTACCCGAAATCTGCCAACCTCGAGGTTGTCGAAGCTGGATCGGCGAATCTTCGTATATATATATACTTAAGCTTATATAATAATTATATTTATATATATACGATATCGATGCTATATATATATATATACAAATATGTATACACCATATAATATATATATATATATATAATAGTGTTCAACCCATAGATCTATGGAAACCTGGTTTTGGGTCGGACTTAAGCCAGAGACTCTCCAGGAACGGCGTTTGAAGCAAGACCACAACTGTTAAGGTCTTACGATGCCCAGGGNATAGTGTTCAACCCATAGATCTATGGAAACCTGGTTTTGGGTCGGACTTAAGCCAGAGACTCTCCAGGAACGGCGTTTGAAGCAAGACCACAACTGTTAAGGTCTTACGATGCCCAGGGTAAGTGGGGTTATAAGTAGTTCTAATTATAGTTACCTTATTTATAACCCCACTTACTAAGTCCCATGATCCTTCAAGGAGGGCCCTCATGTTTGGGTGGCGTACTTGTGGGGCTCTCTTTATCCACATTGGAGTCGCAAACCACTAAGAGTACAAAACACCAACAAGATTGGCCCATCGTAAGCACAAGTACGAAGGGCTTTACGGCCAATGGGGTAGTGGGATTGGGAGGCATCGGCAACTGAAGTTAGACACCCAAGACAAGCGTTTTGCCTGGGGAAACTTGGTATTTAAACCGACTTACAACCCTTAACCCTAAACACCTACACCCCTAAACCCCTAAACGCTTAACCCTTAACCCCTAAACCCTTAACCCCATAACCAGGTGCTACCTGCCGTGGCTGCTGTTACGCGCCGTTTAGGGTCAGAGTTTTGGGCTGCCGACCTGGGTCTGGGTTTTAGGGCTTAGGGCTTAGGGTTTCGGGCCTACTTAGAGGATCATAGGACTTAGTAAGTAAGGTTATAAGTACCCTAAGTGGGGTTATAAGTAATTATAAGTATAGTTACCTTAGTTATAACCCTAGCTACTAAGCCCCATGATCCTTTAAGTAGGGCCTACGTGGTACTTAAAGGGGCAGGGGACTTAGTAAGTAGGTTATGAGTAGAGTTATAAGTGCCCTAAATGGGGTTACCCTAATTATAACCCTACTTATAACCAACTTACTAAGTCCCCTGCCCCTTCAAGTAGGGTTTATGAAGTTTATGGTTTAGGGCTTTGGGTCTACGGTCTTGGGTGGCTGGGGGTCCTATAGACAGGTGCATGTCTATAGGCAGCGAACATGAAAGCTTGTTCAAACCGACTGATCGAAGCCCTGGGTCTCTGGCAGCACTAAAAACCTAAATCCCGCCCTAAATCCAGAACTCGTACTCCCCAGACTGAGAATGCTAGACAATGACTATGAATAGAAACACAAAGACCCTAACCCCCAAACTTTAGGGTTTAGGGTATAGTCTATTACCATCAAAGGAGAACCATGGCTTTTCTTGGTGTTTGCCTTCTTCTAAACCCTGAACCCGTTATACTTTAAAGGTCCCATATGTCAAGGGTCAGGACTCGCCAAGGCCAGGAGTTTCTGAAACTTATATAATAAGGATCCTACTACTGGGGTACTCAGATCCCCTATTCACGGAAACTCCCAAATCTACGCGAGCAGACCGTTTAGCTAAACCCTAAACCCTATACTTTAACCCCTAAACTAAACCTCAAACTGTAAGGGTTCAGGGCTTTAGGGCTTTAGGTATTCAGGGCTTAGCAGCTTAGGTTTGGGGGTAGGGTGTAGGACTTGAGCCTGAACAATAACAACGAAGCTTTGGGGATATGTTACAGTAGTGCTATATGGGGGCTGCAAAAGGATATAAGTTTCTTAGTAACTTAATGATTTTCCAGACCTCTATATTCGGATTCAGGGTTCAAGGGCTCGGGGTGTACAGTAGGATGCTACGGACTCAGAAGAGGAAGGAGTTTCAGGCTTGGGGGAAAGAGTGTAGGATTCAGGGTTAGGGCTGAGGGAGGGGTTTAAGATACAAATGATGGCTTTAGGCTGTAGCTGGGTAGAACCATAGACGTCAAATGTCCAATTCCACCAAAACCGTAATTTCTCCAAGCCCGAAGCCCTTAACGGGGTTTCCGAAAATAGGCGACCCTCATATAGTACCCTAAATAGTAGGACCCTTATTCTAAGGACCCCAAAATAAGGTATCCCTATTTTCGGAAACTCCCTTATCGGGGTCCTCAATGTTCTCGAGGATCGACATTGCCCGGTCGATGGGGAGTCCACCCAGCATCTCCTCGTCTAGTGGTCATGTAAGGGCTTAATAATTAGAATAAGGTAAGGAAGAATATTGGTAATTACTTCGGCTTCTATAGTCTTTCTTGCAAGCAGGGCAGGCAGGGTCATGTGATGGTTGTGTCAGGGAACAGGAAGGTTTCACGGTTATGGGGATTCGCACCTAAGAGGGCGTGAAACCGTTCGATAATATCGCTGTAAGGGCTTGAAAGCCGTCCTCGACCCTAAACCCTAAACCCTAAACCCCTAAACCCCTAAACCCTAAACCCTAAACCGGAGGTCTAAGGTTTCCAGGCTCAGGCTCTAAGGTTCCATTTCTCGGCTCAAACTTAAACGCTGAGCCTGAAGCGCTAAAACTTACATCCTTGAAACCCAGACACATACCCTAAGGGTCCAAGTACCTAATATTCGTATGCTCTCCCAAATACTAAACCATTATCATAAACCAAGGTGTTAACCTCCCTTATTAGCCTATCTAAGACCCGAGTCACACTATGCACAGCAAGGGTTTCGGGTGTGGCAGTGCGAGGTTGGGAGGGTTTCCAGCTATATAGTCGAAACGGAAGCCTCGGTAACTA
The DNA here is from genome assembly GCA_003297005.1 of Symbiodinium sp. clade A Y106. Classification (NCBI taxonomy): domain Eukaryota; class Dinophyceae; order Suessiales; family Symbiodiniaceae; genus Symbiodinium; species Symbiodinium sp. clade A. The sequence continues at coordinate 127,982 of BGNK01000892.1, forward strand.
GGCTAATGCTTTGCAAGCCTTTGCTAGAGTCTTTTCCATCGGGCTTTATATGGTCTCAATATCGTTGCCTTACGAATAAGAGAGGGGGCGTGGGGCTTGGCTGCGAGGTGAAACGATTTAAGAAAATAGCGAAATTAGCTAACTCGCAGGAACTGCCTTGCAAAATTGGTCTTCTTGTTGGCTTCCGGCGTTCAGGGTTCAGAGTTTAGGCTGCGGGCTTAGCTAGGAGTGTTTTCTTGGACTTCGTTTCGACACTTTATCTGTTTTAGGCTTAAGGCTGAACACTTCACCCCATACCAAGCCAAGCACCTCGCGACACAAGTTTGATAATAATGACTCCAATCATGATCACTAAGGTAGGCCAGGGGTTAATAAAGCCTCCTTGTCTTAACGCCCCGTTTATAGAATCCTTATAGACCCCGTCAACAAGCAACCAGCATTAAAGCAGCCCCATTTGGCTTATTAAGGTCCTTCTAAGAACTGATCCTTCAGCTTTCTTCCCACGCCTTGTGGCAAGCCTTATGGAACCCTTAAAAGCCCTAAACCCTAAACCCTAAACCCTAAAACCTAAACCCTAAACCCCAAAACCCTAAACCCCAAAACCCTAAACCCTAAACCCTAAAACTTATGGAACCCTTAAAAGCAACTCCCTTCGAAGGAGCCTCAGGAGCCCAATGCAATTATTAAGGCCCCTTTATAAAGTGAGTAGGGTTTAGGGTTTAGGGTTTTGGGTTTAGGGTTTGATTCCTAAACCCTGAACCCGTAAACCCAAAACGATCCTAAGTGGTCGGGGCTTTTTCTGAAAGGGTGCGACGGCGTCTTCGTCGATCTCGGCCTCACCGAAGAAGCCTTGGCTCAAGGGGCTTGAGGTCCTAAAGAAGGCTTCCTTGTAAGGGTATACTTGGAGGATCATGGGACTTAGTAAGTCAGGTTATAAGTACCTTAATTGGAGTTATAAGTAATTGTAAGTATAGTTACCTTAGTTATAACCCTAGTTACTAAGTCCCATGAGCCTTCAAGTAAGGGCCTTTTTACAACCCCATTGACCAGGGCCTTCGGATTGAGATGTTGTTGCCCAGCGAATTTCCAGGAGCCCCCACGCCGGAGCGACAGAAAAAACAGAACTGGGCGACTCCAAAAACCGCTTACGTACCAAAGTCGGGTTTAGGGTTTCCGGATTTTTTTAAGGTTCTTACAAAATTCCTTGAACGCCTCCTGTAAGGGCTTCTACAAGTAGGGTTTAGGGTTTAGGTTTATGGCTTAGAGATCCCCCTTCACATTCCGACCGGGATGCCCCGGGGAGTCCCTATAGATCCCTAGCAGAAATACGGCTCCGTAACGTGATGAAGATTTTAAGGTCAAACTTTGGGATGGAACCAATCCGGGCAGTCATGAAACCGAGCACCGACGCAACCGGAAATCTTCAGGGCACAAAGCACAGAAGGTTTCAAGCTGGGGCTTTAGGGCCTTACGGTTTCGAGTGCATCAATAGTTTTTATCCGAAAACTGAGCTGGATCGAACGAGTGATTTCCGACGCAAGTCATCATCTGCCATTAAAAACAGACTCTGACCTGAGCATATGCTTGCCCAAGAATTGGGAGAATTAGCCTCAAATGATGTTGGTTCGTAGGTGATGAAGATTGTAAGGTCAAACTTTGGGATGGAACCAAACCGGGCAGTCATGAAACCGAGCACCGATGCAACCGAAAATCTTCAGGAAGCTGCCCTCTATATAAAATGAGGGGTCCAACCCCCGCAATCTGTTTAAAATATCTGCTTTATGCAGGCCCTAACTCCTCCCATTCTATAGAGGTAACGTGGTGGGGGATGCTTAGAGCAGAGAGCCCCTTGACATGATGTGTCAGGTATATTCCTTACCTCACGTATATTGGGTCTAGAAGTCTTGCCACACCAGGTTTCGTCCTTGTGCATGACCCCTGATACCACGTACGAGTACTTCCTCAGGGTTCCTTCTTATTAAGTTTGCTATAACAGATCCCCAAAGCATCCTCCAATTATGAGGCTCCGACATTAGGCTTCCATATTACGAACGGCCGGAACGTTCTTGGCCACTTGCGACAGTGCATGCTTCAGCATGCTGACAGTGCTGCTGCGAATAGTGGTCAAAGGCTACCATCCGTCTTCGTTGCTCAGTGCCTGATGGCCCAGCTCCTTGATCGTCCAATAGAACGTCTGCAATTTCCCGTAGTTGTGCAGTTCGAGTTGGTTGCCTGGAGTTACTTCATGAAGAAAAGATTCCGCATGATGCCGTCCCAGGATCCAACTTCTGCACGGCTGGGATGTGGCTGCCGCCACCGCAGATGCAAAGGGTCCAGCAGTGTTCTATCGAGCAAGGATTGCTCGCTGCCACCGAGTCGAACAAGCTCCGGAGTCGCTCTGAAGACTGCAGGCTGTGCCCTAAACCCTAAACCCAAAACCCTAAACCCTAAACAGAGCATCGCAGGCAGTACCAAGCCACCTCTGGGTCGTCCACGCTCGGCAGGTCTGATAGGGCCGATGGGATTTTGTGGTTCGGGGTTTAGGGATTTAGGGCCTAAGGTTCAGGGTTGGGGGTTGGGGTTTAGGGCTTATAGAGTTTATCTGGAGGATCATGGGACTTGGCAATTAAGTAAGTTTATAAGTATCTAAATTAGAGTTATAAGTACCTATAATTATAAGCATAGTTACCTTTTTTTCACACTGCTTACTAAGTCCCATGAACCTCCAAGTACCTCTAAGCCCTAAATCCCTGAGCGGAACCCTGCCGCGGCCAGGCAGCCCTCTCGGTTCAGCCAGTTCACCTGCCACCGGGATTAGGGTTTAAGGTTTAGGGTTTGGAGTTTAGGGCTTAGGGCCGGGAGCAGGGTTTCGGGTAGGATCAGCATCTATGACTATGGTTTAGGGCGGTTTAGGGTGTTAAAGGAAGTCTGTCAAGGGTTCTTTTAAGGGTTTGAGCCTTCAGGGCTTGGCGGCTTAGAGATCACGGCTTCGGGTTCTAAGTCTTGGAGGGGCCTTCGTCGGATTTCGGCCTGGTGTAGGGTTCAGGTTTTAGGTTATAGGGTTTTGGGGTGGTTTAGGGCTTAAGGTTAAGGGCTGATGGTTTGGAGTTTAAGTTTTGGGGTATAGGGTGTAGGGTTAGAGGCTTGGGGTTTAGGCCCTTCTGTGGGTTTTGGATGAGTTTTCTAAAGCCCCAGTCGGGCGAGTATAGAGGCTTTCATGATTAGATTCGGGGCATATGAGTCAGCGTATAAAGACTATACGGGGATGTTTCCACTGGTTTTTTTAAACCCATGCATTATGAAGGGCTGAAGAATTTAGGGTTGAGGGTTGAGGGCAGAGTTTCGGATTGAGGGTTGCATAGGGAACCCTAATTTCCACCGAAGACTATACCCAATACCCACGCGGGACCTTTGGAAAGACTGTCGGCAAGCAATCAGCCCGGCACCCAACACCCACGACGCTGCAACTTCCCTGGGATCTTGCGCCATAGGCGGCAAGCCTTCTATCCCAAAATCCCTACACCTCCTACACCCGTAACTCCCCCCGACAAGCCCCAAAAATCCCCCCAAACCCCCAACCTTCAACCCTAAACTGCCCTAAACGGCCCTAAACCCTAACCCTAAACCCTAAACCTGAAACCCTAAACCCTAAACCAATTGCTGCCTTGCCTTCTTCAACACGGGCAAAGCTGCGGGGGGGCCTGCTGAAGGCAGGCTTGAGGGTGGGTTTAGGGTCTGAGGTTTAGGATTTAGGGTTTAGCAAGCCTTCTATTCCCCCTAAGGGTCCAAAGGACCCAATAATTAGGTAATCGGCTTTAGGAATTGTAGCTATGTAGGTCACTATTTGGGAGAGTATGCGAGTATTAGGTACTTGGACCATGGGGTTCGAGGTCCGGACCTGGCTGGCTGAATTTAGTGGAGCGGTATCTTGAAGTATGGTGATGTAGGAACCTGATTAAGAAACCTTGGGTCTTTATTAGGGTTCTCTATATGGCTCCAAATATTTTGTGGCTTATAGCGCCAGGGTTTCTTAATTAGGTTCCCCATGGGACTTAGTAAGTAAGGTTATAAGTACCTCAACCGGGGTCATAAGTAACGGTTGATGGACAAAATCCTGCATTACCCATTATAAGGAATATACCATAATTCCCATAGTTTAGGGTCCTTAGGGTCATGCAGGATTTTGTCCATCAACCGAAGCATAAGTACAGTTACCTTACCGTACTTACTAAGTTCCAGGACTCCAAGTATGGTACTTGGTCAAATCTGATCGGAAACCTGGAATCCCGAAGGCAACACCCTACTTGGAGGGTCGGGGGACTTAGTAAGTAGGTAGTAAGTAGACTTATAAGTACCCTAAAAGGGACCCTAATTGGGGTTATGGTACTTATAACTCTATAACATAACTACTTAGTAAGTCCCATGATCCTCCAAGTAAACCCTAAACCGAAACCCCTACGCAGTAAATCCCAAACTCTGAGTCTAAAAGCTTCGCGCTGTGACAAACTTGAAAGTTCCCGGGTGCGATCCAAAAACCATTAGGTGAAACTATGAGTAGGGCGATACCTAGGCCCTAAACCCTAGGGTCACTAGAGTCATAAAATCTTAGGATGAACCCATGGGCCCCTAGTATGGGCCCTTGAGCCTGGGATCCTTATATACCTGATATATACCCTACTTGTACTCTTTAAGGTCCCTTAAAAGGGCTAAGGGCCCATACTCGGGGCCCATGGTTTCATCCTAAGATAAAAGCATGTTCATAATCAGGTGAAGCTATGGGCATCGCAACTCCAACGCTTAAACCCTAGACCTCAAAGTTCCCACCCTCAGGTGAGTGGCTTTATGCTCTGGACGCTGGAACATGAGCAGTTGAAGGATCATGTAACGATATGAGCAGCAGGTTCATGTAGGGCTTAGGCACGCCACTTCCTGGATTCCTATAACGAATCCTGGCATTTCAAGCATGCGTTCCGATGTTGCTGTCTCTTCTGCATCAAGTTCGTCCCGGCTGAAGTTGTGACCCGAAAGTTTGAGTCCCAGGGTTGAACCGCTCGGCTCTGGAACCTCGGACTGGACTCATAAACCCTCATGTCTATGCCCCCCCTATTTAATACTCAGTTGCTGAGTTCATAAGCCCCAAAAAGTTTATACTTTTAGTGTTATAGTGGATAACATTATCCCAAAAAGTGTAAAGTGTATCCACTCAGCTACTCAGAATAGGAGGGCCCCTGTTTCCTAGTATTGGTTTTGAATAAGGTCCCTACACCGGCTGACCTCGCACCATAAACCACTTGACCATAAACACTCACCTCGAACCCTGCATACGCATGGCCTACGGTGAACCCCTTGAAGACACCATGAACACAGAACGGTTGTCGTCATCCAAGGCCTTGTTCAAGATCTCTTGCAACGCAATGCCAGAAACCCCCAATCTCAAAGCTTAAACCGAATCACAGACAATATTGAAACTTAAATATTTTGACCAGAAACATCCCAAAGCGCCGAAAGCCTAAATGCCACATATAGCCTTTGTGACATTGTAGAACCCTAAAACCCGAGACAGTCCCCGAAACCAAAAGAACCCCTGAACCAACCCGAAACCCTGAACATCTACCCGAAACTCTACTTAAAGGATCACGGGACTTAGTAAGTCAGGTTATAAGTACCCTAAGTGGGGTTATAAGTAATTATAAGTATAGTTACCTTAGTTATACCCCGAGTTACTAAGTCCTATGATCCTTTAAGTATGGCTTAGGGCTTAGCCCGAAAACCGGAAAACCCTCAACCTCTACCCCAAACCCCAAACCCTGAACCCTAAAACCCAAAACCCGACAGCCCCAAACCCAAACCCTTAAGCCTGAAGCACAGACATAGGGGCCTTACCAATTAGAATAAGGTTTTGGGCAATAATATGCTGTACTGAGAATACGGAACCCCCCAAAATAGCATAGGTAATCATTAAGGCCCCTATACAAAGCACTTGAGAACCCTCATTATATTAGAGGAACCCTACTCTAATTATTAAGGCCTCTATGTTATAGAACCCTACTATAGATCCCTTATAGAAGTCTCTTTAAGGAAACCCTATAATGGCCCTCATAGACCCTTTAAAAGGAACCCCACAATAAGGCCTGAGCGCACGGTGGAGCTCGGGCTCCACTGCGGCTCTGCATTCAGCTGCTGGCTATGACGGATCACCGCCTTCACCACATACCTGGGATCTGCTACGGCTTAGGGTTTAGGGATTAGGGTTTAGGGTTTAGGGTTTAGGGATTAGGGTTCCACCTAAACCCCAACAGAACCCTGTAAAGCCCTATATGGGTGGTTGTCAAAGTTATGGTCCCTTTTTGGGTCCCTATTAGAACACGGCACCTCTTATTTAGGGTACCGAAAAAGGGACCCTAATTTTGACAACCACCCATATGTCCCTATACGCCCGAGAGACCCTGCGAAAACCCTACCACAGCCTGATAAACCCTAAAAGAGCCTACGAATCCTGGGAACCCGCGATCAGCTGGAACCCTTTAACCCGTCTACCCGGGACCAGCCGAGCAAAACAGAAACGGTAAAAACACCCTCAGCTAGTCAACCAAAACCTCTCTAAACCCTGAAAGGAGTCTTACTAAAAGGCGTACCTAAAAACCCCAAAACCCTAAACCCTAAAGCCTAAAGCCGTACCTAAAACCCCAAAACCCTAAACCCTAAAGCCTAGAGCCGTACCTAAAAACCCCCAAACCCCAAAACCCTAAACCCTAAGTCCTATATCCTAGGACCCTCAAAACTCCCAAGTACTAAACGCGCTCCAGGGGACGAGTTGGGATTCCAGATCTCGCCATACTCTGCCTTACCCTCGAGGTTCTCGAGGACCGACTTGGCCAGGGAGAGGTTTAGGGTTCAGGGTTCCTTTAAGGCTTTGGTGATACGATTTTAAGCATTATGCTCCACAAGGGAGACCCATGAGGAGCAGTCTCTCGTGATAGGGTACAGAGTTTGTGGATTTGGGGTTCAGGTTCCCTTATGGGTTCTATGAGGGTTCTATAGGGGTTTAGGGCTCAGGGTTTAGGTTTGGGGTTTTGGGTTTGGGGTCTCGGATTCAGGGTCCAGCGTTTAGGCTGAGGGCTCAGCGCTTAGGGTATTTAGGGTTTTGAAGAAAGAAAGCCAACAACTCGAAAACCCCAAAGCCTTGCACCCTGGCTTCTGCGTCTTCGGTTTAAGGAAAACCTAAACCCACGAAAACTTTAGAGTTCAGGGTTTAGGGAAAACTTCACGCCTTCAAGGTGACACGCTTCTTGGGTGGGCTTTGAGTTTGAGCTTCGGCATGCTGGTGAAGTCCCGGTCTCAGAAGTGAAGTGCTCTCGATGTAAGACCCAGGTGAAGGGTTTAGGGTTTAGGGTTTAAGGTTTAGGGTTTAGGGTTTAGGGTTTAAGGTTTAGTATGGGTGTCTGAAGACCTTGTAGCAGCATCCTCGTACCCTGTAGCTCATAATGCCCCAAAACTTCGTACACCCCGAACCCTAAGTTGTTGAACCCCCTGGACCCTAAACCCTAAACCCTAAAGCAATAAAAATAAAAACGCTAAACCCAAAGCCTAAACCCTAAAACCTAAACCCTACACCCTAAACCTTAAACCAAAAGTTGGAACATCATTATCCTCATGTTTCTCGGGTAAACCATACGAGAATCCCAGCACTAATCGTGCTAAATCCATCCTCCGACTTTCCTAGGTTCACCTGCAGAGTTTAGGGTTTAGGGTCTAGGGTTTAGGGAGTAATGGTCTAAGCCACATCACCCTATAACCACTAAAACCCTAAACCCTAAACCCTAAAAACCCTAAATTAAACTCGAAACCCTCCACCCACTGGGTCGCCCCCACCATCGCCCGGTCCTCTGGCAGTGTGCCTAGCATCTCGAGAGCATCCTGTGATGAGAGGCTTGGGGGGTTCAGGGTTTACAGTAGAAGCCAGAAAGTTGGAACATCATTAGCCTCATGCCTGTAAAGTCAAGTAGAAGGAATCCCAGCATGAATCATCCTAAGTCTATGTTCCAACTTTCTGGTGTTCTCTATATTCGGGACCCAAAAAGCACCTAAGCATAAGCAGTTTTTAGGGATATCCCTGCCTTATTAGGCTTCTTTGTAAGGGGGTTTATATGGGATATCCCATCCTAATTTTTGCTTATCTGCTTTTTGGGGCCCTAGTTTGTTGTTTGGGGTTTAGAGGGTTTGACGGTTTGAGGGCTGAAAAAAAGGCGGGTTCTACAGAGCCCGCTTATAGGGTCTTGAAAGGTTCTACTAACGGGCTGGGCTTAAGGCTTAAACCCTAAGGGTCCAAGTACATAATCATCATATACTCTCCTAAATATTGAGCTACATAACTACTATCCTGAACCCAAGTACCTAATTATTGGGTCCTTTGGACCCTTAGGGTAAGGAACCCTTCTAGATCCCCTATAGTAACCCTTATAGACCCCTTAAAGGAACCCTTATAGATCCCTTAAAGGAACCCCTTTGGACCCTTAGGGAAAGTTGGTGGTTCATGAGTTTAGGGTTCGGGGGGCTCTCTGGTTCCGCTTGGGTTTAGGCTTGAGGCGTTGTGTGTTTTAAAAGCGTTCAAAGGATTTACTAAAGACCTATAGATCCTAAGGAAACTTAACTACTTATAACCCAAATTAAGCTACTTATAACCTTACTTACCATGTCCCATGGTCCTCGCTTATAGAACCCTTATAGATCACTTTAACTTAAAGAACCCTTTAAGGAACCCTTTTAAGCAACCCCTTAAGGAACCCTTTTAAGGAACCGCTTTAAAGAACCTTTTTAAGAAACCATTTTACGGAACCCTTTTAAGGAACTCTTTGAGGACCTATAAACCCGAACGCAGGATTGAGGTTTATGGTCCTTTAACCCGGCTAAAATGGGGGCGGACTGATTGTGCTCCGACGGTACCAGGTCGTGGAGACATAAAGCCTTCCTGGAACCCACAGGGGGAGCGGTGCACGTGCAATGCCGGGGCCGCCAGGACGGGGAAGGTTTCCTGCCGCCTGGGCGAGGAAGCATGCCCTTCTTCAGCCACGTATTATTGCCATTTTTACGATATGATTGCTGCTCGATGTGTCCTTCTGGTAGAAATGGCCAGATGCACCTGGAAGTACGTTGCCCGAAATCGCCAGCCGAACGAGACTGGAGAGTCCCAACAATGAGCCATCCTCTGCATGCCGTCAGCGAGAGGCAAGAGCTACAGCTGGCTTCTGCGATGCCGGTGCTTGCGACCGCAAGTAAACAGCTTGAGCCGTAGCCATTTGGTTTACGGGGTTCAGGGTTTAGGGGTTTAGGGCATAGGGTGTAGGGTATAGGGTTTCGGGTTTAGCGCTTTCAGCCCTAGCTCCATATACGTACTACCAGTCTGGAGTTAGGCCCCAAATGACCATCCTTATCAGAGTTTTGGGGACCTAACTCCATAATAGTAGCATAGATGGAGCCTCTTGGAAAACCAGCTGCTGGAGCTATTTCCTCGTCATCTTGCACTCCAGTGTTGCAGTCGACTCGAGGCGCGACCGCTCCCCCATCGTAAATATATACCCCAAACGGTAGGTTTCATACCTTAATTATCGAATATCCTCGCCACAACCTTAAACCCAAAGCTTGAAACCGTCCAACGTTCGGAATTCAAAAAATCCGACAAGCCTTGAATTGAGGAGTAGAGACCATAAGCACACCGAATGACCCTCACTATGGCTTAAACTAGGATCGTTCATTTATCACAGGCTTTCGGGTTTTCCGGGTTGACGGCGCCGAGCGTTCAGGATTTCCAAGCTTACGGCTTAGGGCCTTGGGGTGTAAATCATAGACTCTAAGCTATAGGCCCTAAACCCTAAAAACCCTAAGCCCTAAAGAACCCAATATAGGGGCCTTGAAATGCAGTGATAGGGCTGTCAGGGTCCATTGCAGCATAATTATTATGCAGGCACTATAGTAAGGGCATATTCTTTGCCAAGTAGTCCGACCCCTATTTTACATCCTGAACCGTCTGCACATCCGGGCGTCCTCGTCCACGAACTGCTTACCAAAGTAACCTGCAAAGTGCTTCCCTTGTCGGGGTTAAGGGTCCTTTTTGGGGGGCTTGGGGTTCAGCGGGTTGGTTGAGGGGTGTAGGGTTTAGAATAGAAACTTGTTTTATGGCTGCCCTTACTCTGCTATTCAGTTTGCGTAAAGATATCTCAGCATCACGAAACAAGGTGTGCCGGTATTGGAACCCAAACAGTGTGTTGTAGGCTGGTTCTTTCAGGTGCGCAAAGCTACAAGATCACGCTGTGGCTGGAGCAGTGGGCCGCAGGTTTACGGTCTAGGCCGCTGAGCCCCAAAACCTCCGGTGCCCCGCAACCCTAAACCCTAGACCCTAAACCCTCGACCCCAAACCCTAAACCCTAGATTCACCACGAAACCCTAAAGACCCAAAAACCCTAACTCTACACCCCACGCTCCTGAACAAAGGAACCTCCAGTCAGACGGTTGATGATATAAGTCCTGCATTACCTTAATGACCCTAAACTATGGGAATTATGGTCATATTCCTTATTATGGGTAATGCAGGATTTATATCGTCAACCGTAGTCCTAAATCCCGAACCTCGAAGCCCGCAGCCGGACGCGCAGAGCCCTATCACAAGCATGCCACGACTAAGCCTGGAAGCCTTGTACCGCTGAAACAATGTCATACCATCAAGCTCTACAAGTACACATGCCGAGCTAATCGAACTACCTGTCCCGAGATAGCCATGCTACTGCAAGGTTTTTGTTTGGGCAGCCCCCATGCAAGACCGAAAACGGGCCTTCGCGATTCAGCCAATTCACCTGCGCTGGCTTAGGATCGTTCGAGCCTTTGTTTAAGGTTTACGTGTGAACCCTGAATCCTAACATCCTAAACCCTAAACCCTAAACCCTAAATCCTAAAATCCTAAAACCTTAACCTAAGGCCCTGCACTTTAGATCGTGCTCAGCATTCTCTACGCAAGCTGTTAAGCCCCTACATTACACCCTTATAGGCACCCATTATAGAAAACCTTTAAAGGAACCCTTGCAGGAAGCCTTGAAGGGGACCCTACTCTAGAACCCTATAGTACCCTTAAAGGGGACCCTATCGTAGAACTGCTAAGGGTGCCCTTATTGGACCCTGAAAGGAACCACTCCTTTTTGGGTTTGGCTGCCGGGGAGCTTGGGGAGTTCCCCCGGGGTTTCCGAAAATGAGGGGTACCTTATTTTGGGGTTCCTTATAACAAGGATCCTACTATTTAGGGTACTATATTAGGGTCCCCTATTTTCGGAAACTCCCATATGGTTGAGGGCTTAGGATTTAAGGTTTAAGGTTTGAGGTTTACCAGGGTTTAGGGTTGAGGGTTTAGGGTTTAGAGGTTCACCAGGACCTCCCCAAAGGTGCCTTAATAGAGCCTTATGGCCCTGAATAGTGGGTACGAGTATTTGGGTATATTAGAGGGTAGTTGAGTCTAAGGACACTTTAAGGCTTCCTGTAAGGGTTGCTATAAGGGTTCTATAGGGGTTTAGGGTTTAAGGATCCATGTACCCAAATAGTATATGCTTTCGGCTTTAAAAGTAACCCCTAGTTGGGTACTTTGGGGCCAAAGCATCTACTAGTTGGATACAGGGACCCTGAAGGTTTAGGATTTAAGGTTTAAGGTTTGAGGTTCAGTGGTTAGGGTTTATAGGGTTTAAGATTTAAGGCTTCAGGTTCAGGGGTTAGGGTTTAGGGTTTTAGGGTTAGTGCTTCAGGTTCACGGCCCCGATAGATGCAACCCCCTGGCGAGCCTAAAAGCCGAAAGCAATGAAGCGCTTTTGTGGTTTAGGGTTTAGGGTTTCGAGGTTTAGGGCTTAGGGTGTAGGGTGTAGGGGTTTCGGGGTTTAGGGGTTTAGGGTTTAGTTTAGGGTTTCTTGAACTCCTTCCTTAAAAAGGTCGATTTTCGGTTGGATTTTCAGGTGAGTCTGAAAGCCAAGGTCCGTACTTTCTGTAGGGTGCCTACAAAACCCATATTAAGGCTTATAATCGGAACCGACCTTTTTGGTAGGGTCCCTGCAAAAAACAGCACCAGGCTTTATCATAAGAACCTACCAAAATGTATTTAGGGTTTGGTAGGCTAAGGTACGGCTTGAGGTGACTCTGGAAGCCGAAAGCCCGGAAAAGTACTTGCGCTTTATTAGGGTTTAGGGTTTAAGGTCACGGTTTAAACACCCAACCCACCCTCAACTCCCACCCAGCACACATGCATGGACAAAGCAAGAGAACAACAACAGCAACGACACTTACCACGAAAGTAATGATGAGCTCTAAAGGAGCATCCGTCATACTAAAACGGCAGTCGACATCATAACTAGAGCGGGCCTTCTTCCGGATCTTCACAGTGGCCGGTGGTGCGCGGCTAGGCGCCGACTGCTTCACCGCCGTCTTCCGGACCTGTTGTCCTGGCGATGAAGTTGGTAATGATGACACCGACGGCGATACTACGTACTGCCACTAATCATGTCGACGATCATGGTGGCCTTGCCTTGATGGTGATGATGTTGACGATGATGCTGATGATGATGAGGATGAGGATGAGGATAAGGATGAGGATGGGCAGCAGTAGAAAAGAAGTTTCAAAAGTTAGGGTTAGGGTTTAGGGCCTGCGGGCGGTTTGGGCAGAGGCTCGCGAAAATCACCATTACAGCCGCTAGCTCCATCCCCAGTCGTCGCACTGTGATCATCGTCTAACGCGGCCCAGAAATTCCGAAACCCTTAATCATAGAAGGTTCCTTCAATCATATTAAGAACCCTTCTTGAGGGAGCATGGTCCCTTAACGCGCAAGCCGTAAAGCCTAAAAACTTGAACCCTGAACCCCGAATCTTCAACCCTGAACCGCCACAACCTTAAACTCGAGACAACTACCCCCTGCACTAAACTCAGTAAACCCCAAACCCTAAACCCTAAACCCCTAACCCCAAAATCTCTCTGGAGCCCGAGCCCTACACCTTAATACCTAAACCCTAAACCCTAGATCCCAAACCTAAAGTAAGACCTCCTGGAGGTGTAGGGATTCGGGTTAAAAGGGGTCCTGAAAGGCTTAAAGTTTAAGGCTTTAGGGCTTTAGGGTTTGGGGTTCCTTTACAAGCGTTTATCAAGGTTCTAGAATGGTTTTTGGAGTTTAAAGCTTTAGGGTTTGGGGTTCTTGTAGGGGTTCTTATCATTTAGGGCTTCACGAACATGTCTGGCATTCGGTCTGCTCCAACGGCATCATGATCACATGTCGGTGCCCCTGGCGACGGCAGCTGAAGAGTCTCCAAGCCGTACTGCTGCATATCTTCGCCGTAGCCGAAGACAGCTAGGCTGTCCACTACGACGAGGCGCGAGCCCCACCATGATCAAACCATTGCATGAAGACCCTGAGCCTCCAAGCGTGTCTTGGGTTTTGCGTCGGGGAATCGTTAGAACAGGTTAAAGGTCCACATTATTGTCAACCATAAAGACTATATAGGGACTATAAGGGGGTACTATTACCAACTATTCAATTCTCTACAGCAAGGACTATGTAGGAAAAGTGTTGGTTCAGGGCCTCGGGAATCGGGGCTTGCGGGTCGAGGGTTCACGGCTTTAGTGCCTAGTGCCTAGACCGGAGCAGTCTTCCCCTCAACCTCAACAACTACAAAAGCTCCCATGCAGCCCAAACCTTCGTCCCCAACAGCCATAAACCCCTGAACCCATCACCGCCTAAACCCGTGCAGCCTGCATGTCCGCCCTTGCCGCCCTTGCCGCCCTTGCCCTTGCCGACCGCCATGGCAGGGGCGAGTCGGCTCTTATGGAAACTTCTATGCTGCGGAGTGCCAAGGCATTCTATAGATTCCTGTTTGCGGCTTCTACTGTAGGGTGTCTCTGGACCCCTAATATGAGTCCTTGCTTCAGGGAATTACACTGAGGGAGTAGCTAGTACGGAAGTAGTACCCGTTTTCCCACGCCAGTCCCTGTAATCACATCTTGCTGTACCTCAAAATATGTCCCTAAGCCCTAAACCCTAAACCCTGCAAGGACTCGATGGCCACTAACACAAATAAGCTGACAAGCATCGTCGTAGCGGGATGACTGCTGAAGCAAAAGGGCGTTGGCAGAAGGGAACCACGACCGAGTTTTTAGCGAGTTTGATGGGTTTCGTCCTAAGCCTAAACCGCTCCTTGCCCTAAGGCTCAAAATAACCACCAAAAGCCTTATATAGCATGGTCATCCCGAAATTTAGCCCCAGTGCCCATCTGACTAACCCTGCATACTACATGAGAGTTTCCGAAAATAGGGGACCCTAATATAGCACCCTAAATTGTAGGATCCCTATTATAAGGACCACAAAATAAGGTACCCCTAATTTTCGGAAACTCCCACATTCAAAGAGCCTCCAAGTTTTGACAGGGCCCAAACAACCTCCAATTCGCTTGAACCCGGGTTTTGGATTTGAAGCGTACTTTTATTCAGCCGCCATAAACCCTAAACCCTAAACCCTACTTTTATTCAGCCGCTTTCCCTGTACAGGGGAGTAACGGTTTTAGTGGCCTCACGGTGCGGGCCTTCAGGGGGTCGGGTTTGAAAACAATAACGTAAATTTGTATCGGTTTAGGGTTTAGGGTTTAGGGTTTAATCTGTATAAACACACAAACCCTGACCCTAAACCATAACCCCTAAACCGAAAGACCTAACCCATGGCTTTAGGGTGATTGGGGTTTCATGCTGCACCTGGTTTGGGCGACCTCGGTCGCAAACTTGGTGCGAGTCTGCTCAAGCTCCTGCAATTTGAACGGTTTCGGCTTAGCGGTTTCAGGTTTAGGGTGTACGGGTTTAAGGGATTAGGGTTTAAGGATTTAAGACTGCGCTGGGCGTATTAGAGAGAGCTATACATACATATATATATATGGGGGCACATATCCTAAACCCTAAACCCCTGAACCCAAACCCTATACCCAAACCCCCGAAACCATAAACCCTACATCGCAGGGGTTTATCCGACTTCCGCTGGATGTTGTAGCATGCTTGCTATGACTCCGCGATTTGGAGACTGAGGTCTTCGATTCGGTTTTGGGGCTATTAGGGGGTTTCCGAAAATAGGGGAGCCTAATATAGTACCCTAAATAGTAGGATCCTTCCTATAAGGACCCCAAATAAGGTACCCCCAATTTTCGGAAACTCTAAACCCTTATAGATCCCTGTAAAGGAACCCTTATAGTACCCTTATAGTAACCCTTTAAAGGACCCCAAATAAGGTACCCCTAATTTTCGGAAACTCTAAACCCTAAACCCTCGATAGAAGCCTTATAGATCCCTTTAAGGAGCCCTTTAAAGGATCCCTTATAGTACCCTTATAGTAACCCTTTAAAGGAACCCAAATAAGGTACCCCCTAATTTTCGCCCTAAACCCTTTATAGAAGCCTTATAGATCCCTTTAAGGAGCCCTTTAAAGGATCCCTTATAGTACCCTTATAGTACCCTTTACAGAGCCTTATACACCCCATAAATGAGGCCCCTATAGGGCTTAGGGTTTGGGGTTTAGGGCTGCGGGAAATCTCCGGGGCCAAAGGGGCCTACTTAAAGGATCATGGGACTTAGTAACTAGGCTCCTTTAAGGGTTCCTTTAAGGGTTCCTTAAAGGGATCTACAGGGTTTAGGGTTTAGGGTCTACTTAAAGGATCATGGGACTTAGTAACTAGGGTTATAACTAACTATACTTATAATTACTTATAACTCCACTTAGGGTACTTATAACCTTACTTACTAAGTCCCATGATCCTCTAAGTAGTTCCAAAACCCCTTACTTGGAGGGTCGGGGACTTACTAAGTAGTTATTTTTATGGTTTAGGGTTTAGGGTTTAAGGTTTAGGGTTTAGGGTTTAGGGTTTAGGGGGGGTCGGACTTGCTAAGTAGGTATTTTATAGAGTTATAAGCACCATAACCCCAATTAGGGTCCCTTTTGGGGTACTTCTAAGTCTACTTACTACCTACTTACTAAGTCCCCCGACCCTCCAAGTAGCCCCAAACCTTCAACGATGTATCGACATAAACGGTTTGAGGCTGCCTACTCCGATCTAAGGAAAGGGTATAGCATGTTCCTTGGCCCCAAGTTACCTCTGCAGGAACCCGTCTAAGGCCAAAGTATGTACCATGCAGGCACATGGGCCTGTACTGCAGAAGCTTCGGAAGGCAGTAGTTGACTTTATCGTGAACCACAACCCCTCCTAAGCTCTGAACCTTTCAATTACCCCAGAACCTCTAAACCCCAAGGCTTGTATTCTGTCCCCAAGCCCTGATGTTTTCAGCGCCTGGCGTCGTGTCGAGCAGGGCGCGATCGGTGTCCGTGAGCTCCTCGGGCTCAGTCAGTAGAAGATTCTGCGATGGCGCCAACAAAGGAATGTTGAGGACGATCTGTTCGTCGTCGTCCCTGGCCTCAGGAGGCACTTCCTTTTCAAAAGTGGGGCGTACTCGCAGATCAAGAAGAGAAGGCACCGTTAGGCGACTGTCAGGCTTCTTGAGGTGGAAATGCTCGTAGAACACGACCTCTCGGCGGTTGGCTACCAGCTCAGCGCGCAGATCCGTCACCGTTCTGTCGGTGAGTGTTGCGCACAACAAGGCTCGGTAAAGGAGACCTAACATAGTCCTAAACCCTAAACCCTAACATAAAGCAACCCTTTAAGGAACCTGTAGAGTAACCCTAAAGATCCCCGTAGAGGATCCCTAAAACTAACTAGATGTAGATCCCTTGAAAGATCCCCTTCAAGGATCCCCATGGCCTCCCTTAAAGGAGACCGTATTATATGGGGTACTTGGAGGATCATGGGACTTAGTAAGTAAGGTTGTAAGTACCTTAATTGGGGTTATAAGTACTTATAAGTATAGTTACCTTATTTACAACCTTACTTACTAAGTCCCATGATCCTCCAAGTATGGTTTATATTACTAGTACCCCCATAATAAAACCCAATATATACACTCACCAGTATTCAGAAGGAGGCCTATCTACACTCATCAAAAGGGTCATATAAACACTACTTCATATAGCCCCACAGTATCCGTAAAGGGGACCCTATTATAGAACCCCATCAACCATAAACGCCGAACCCCAAACCCTAAAACCCTGAACCCTATGTGTAATTAGATCCCTTACAAGATCCCTTTCAGGATCCCCTAAAGGATCTTTTGAAGGATCCCCTAAAGCCTCCCTCAAAAGAGACCTCAAACCCCGAAGGCCACCGCAGACCTGCTTGCACTGCGCTAGGTTGGACTTCGCCTCATGAGCCTCAGATTTCTCTGTCTGTTGAAGGTTTGGGGCTTAGGGTTTGTTGTTGCTTTTTCGGGTTTAGGGTTTACGGTTTAAGCTTGAAAGGTCAAGGTTTAGGGTTTAGGGTTTAGGGTTTGGGGTTTAAGGTTTAGGGTTTAAGGCTTAGGCTTCAGGGTTTAAGGTTCAGGGTGTAGGTAGGGTTTCAGGTTGGAGGTTTAGCTTTCAAGGTTTTGGATGTTGCATGGTGTTGGGTTTGGGGTTAACGGTTTAGCGCTTTGGGTTCAAGGCTTAAGATTTACTTGAAGGATCATGGGACTTAGTAACTAGGGTTATAACTAAGGTAACTGTACTTATAATTACTTATAACTCCACTTAGGGTACTTATAACCTTACTTACTAAGTCCCATGATCCTCCAAGTAGGGCTCAGGGTTCAGGGTTTAAGCTTCAGGTTTGGGGTCCAGCTTTCAAGGTTTTGGGTTTTGGATGGTTTTGGGTGTTGGGTTGACGGTTTAGGGCGTTGGGTTTAAGGCTTAAGATTTAGGGTTTAGGGCTTCAAGTCTAGGGTTTAGGTTTTTCTTAAGGTGGGCTCATTTTAGACGGGTTCCTTCAAGGACTCCCTTCATGGTTTCTTCTAGGGTTCCTGTGAGGGTTAAGCGTTTAGAGGTGCAGTGTTTAGGGATTGCGGGATTTAGGCTTTTAGGGTCCAGAGCTTTGTTGAATCGAGGATTAAGGTGTGTTCACAAGGTTTTGCATGGATTTGCACCAGAATTTGCGGCGGTTGTTAATCCTCTAAAGGGTTTCGATGCTTGTACGGCTTGACAAAGGTGTATAGAGTGTAGGGAAGAGAGTTCACACTAGGGATTCAGGGTGCAGGGCTCCTTTAAGGGATCTATAGGGCTTAGGGTTTAGGGTTTCTGGTTCCTTTAAAGGGTACTATAAGGGTTCCTTTAAGGGATCTATAAGGTTTAGGGTTTAGGGATCCTTTCAGGGATCTATAGGGTTTAGGGTCTGGTCCAGGGTTTAAGACTGGAGCGTGGCAGGGCTTTGTGGGTTTCATGGGGCGTGCCGTTGATTCAAAGGGCTCGGGGCCTAAGGATCGCCGTTCCTTAGGGTTTAGGGTTTAGGGAGCAGAGCTCGGAGCTGAAAGAGGACGGGTGGTGACATGGCTCCCAAACCCCTGAACCCCACAACCCTAGCCCTAGCCCCTAAACTTCAAGGGTCCTGGAACATGGTTGTAAGTTTAAACTGAAAAGGATTGCGTTGATTGGGATTATCTTAAGCCATATAAAGCTTAAACGCCGTACACCCAAAGCACCTAAGCCGTGAAGCTTGAAACCCAGGTTTCCCGCACCCAAACCCTAAACTCTAGACCCTAAGCCCTTGCTGACAAGCTCTACTGCTTAGTTTAAAGGTTTAAGGTGTAGGGGTCCCTGAACCGAACTGCCAAGCTTTAAACACCAAAACTCAAAAGCCTCTCCCCCCACGATTCCTACTGTCCACCCACTACATCTCAAGTCGCAACCCGAAACCCTAAACCTTCCGAGTCTTGCTTTTCCAAAGCAGCACAAGGATTTGCAGTTTCGGGTTTAGGATACAAAAAATCAACCCCATAAACCACTGAAAGACAAACTTGCAGAACTCCTGGTTCAAACCTTACACACCTTCGTGGAATCCCTAGGAAACACCTCTAAGCCCCTAAGCAGGACCTCCATATATCATGTCTTATATCACTGAAAAACTTTCTCGACAATCGTGATAAAACAATAACCATTGAAACCCTTGCAAATCCCCTTAAAAGCCTTTCACATCCCTAACCCTAAACCATTAACAACAAAACTAAACTTTACCTCGAGTCCCTAAACCCTAAGACCCCCAAAGCAAAACCGTATAGCTGGAGTCAGAGCAGCCTCGTTCTGAAGCTTCCGCATCTCGGACTCCGCGCTCAACACCTGCGAGACGCCGGCGATCAGGGTTTAGGATTTACTTAGAGGATCATGGGACTTAGTAACGGGGGTTATAACTAAGGTAACTATACTTATAATTACTTATAACTCCACTTAGGGTACTTATAACCTTACTTACTAAGTCCCATGATCCTCTAAGTAGGGTTTAGGGTTTAGGGATCATCTTTAGGGTTTAGGGCTTAGGGAAAAACCCTAGACTCCAAACCCGAAACCCTAAACTTACCCTCAACCCTAAACCCCTGAACCCTAAACCCATTATGTGAGCTTACCCTAAACCCTAAACCCCTAAACCCATTATGTGGTTGCTACACGGTGGCCCTGACGCCCGTTTGGCCGCCTAAGGCAGGATGAGACGAACTTCATGACCCCATAAGGACCCTTAGGGTGGTAGGGGGGAGGGGGGGTATAATGACAAAAAAATGCCCATTTAAGGAAGTATAGTCCCCTGCCCCCCTCCCGCTAAACCCTAAACCCTAAACCCTAAACCTTACCCCCCCCGCCCCGGCCCCCTACCCCCCTAAGGGTCACTGTGACCATTGCCGGGAAATCGCAGCAACCGATGACGACCGCAAGCAAAGCGGCCCTAAGGCTTCCTGTAAGGGGATCCTTTAATAGGGCCCCAAAAAAGCACATAGCAAAAATAAGGATGGGATATCCCATATAAATTCCCCTTATAATGAAGCCCAATAAGGTAGGGATATCCTTACAAAGTGCTTATGCTTATGTGCTTTTTGGGTCCTTAATTTAAGGGCTACTATAAGGAATCTATAAGGGTACTAAAATGTCGAGGCCTTAATAATTAGAATAGGGTTTTGGGGGATATTATACTATCATTATGATAAGAAACCCCCAAAACCCTATTCTAATTATCAAGGCTCCTACAGTAACTGGGTTTAGCTGTTGCTGCTGCTTGAGTCTTCAAGAAGGGGGTGCCAGATAGGGCACATGCTGTTGAGAAGCCCCGTGTGCATGTGCCAGGAGGGCGGAGACATGCAATCGGAATGATGGCCTTGGCTTTGATCTTGCGGTCTTCTTTGACCTTTGTGCTGCGGCAGCCTGGGCCGCAAGCTTCTATGCACGTGCCCCTTCAATGAGGAACAGGCCTCCTCTAAGCAAAAGCGCGGGTAACCCACACCCCTTCCTGACAGCCGTGAGGCCAGAAGGAAGTGGAGCACGCCCCTCAAACCCTGTCGCGGCGTTCGTCGCTCGGCATGAAAAGGACCCTACACACCCATGGGAGTGCTTGAGCCAAGGAGCCAGGGCAAGCGAGTGGAGCCTATGTACATACTGCAGGTGCACTTGTACCTGCAAACCGAACCTGCAAGCACCTCGAGCACCCTCACTTCTCTTTGAGGGCTTAGGACCGGGGGCTCAAGGGGTCTAGGGTTTTGGGTCTGGGATTTTGGGTTTAGGGTTTAGGACCGGTAATTATCCCCAAACCCTACAAAATGTAGGGCATAACCCCTGAAACAGCCGGTTTTCCGTAGAGTCTGAATTTCCCCCCACCCCCCTTCCTTGCCGTTTGCGCCTCCTTCAGGAAGCCCTTGAGATTCTCCTCCGCACCAGATAAGGCTTAAAGGATCCAACAAGTATAAACAAAATATTTTTGCAACGGGGGGGTTCTAAGTTTGTGTCCGGGTCTGCGCTGTCAGTTTGAGAACTTGCCAAAAACCTTGCATACGACATCTCCACGACGAGAGATTGGTGTCGACATCGGGCACATCCAAAAAAGTGGCTTATATTGACGAGTATAAGAACCTCAGCCACGACCCCAGCCTAGCGCGGATTGACAAAAATCAATAGGAAGCTCAGGCCACAGTACCTGTCGGTGTGAAGATTCTAATCTTAAGGTTTAGGGTTCGGGGTTCTAAATTTTAAGGTGGATGTGTTGTG
Organism: Symbiodinium sp. clade A Y106; assembly: GCA_003297005.1. Lineage (NCBI taxonomy): Eukaryota > Dinophyceae > Suessiales > Symbiodiniaceae > Symbiodinium > Symbiodinium sp. clade A. The sequence continues at coordinate 149,131 of BGNK01000892.1, forward strand.
GCCTTCTCTCGTTTAAAACTGGCGCAAATGCCTCAGGTCAGGTGCCTCAAGTGCCACAGCTGTCACGGGTGAGCACAAGGCCAAAGGATAAGGGAAGAAAGTTTGGCGTGCAGGGTCTTGTTTTCGAGGTCTGGGCAAAGGTCTTAGACCTTACGAGCAGTATGGCAGTCTAGCCTGAGTAATGTAGGAACCTGGTTAAGAAACCCTGGGCCTATAACCCCAAAATAGTAGGTTTCATATAAAGAGCCCTAATAAAGGCCCAAGGTTTCTTAATCAGGTTCCTACATTAGATGGTAATACGGTCAGGTAGCCTAAAGTTAAATGCTCAGCCCTGATACCTGAACCCTAAACCCGAAATCCTACCCTACACCGCAACCCCCGAACCTGAAAGCTTAACTCCAGAATCCTTGCCCAGAGCCCTGCGACTTACGCCCCAAGATCACTCAAAACCCAATGAATGTATCACAAACCCTAAGTCATAATTTATGTAGAGCTCTTTTCGTCAAGGGCCTCAAGGCTAGCATAGCTGTTCTAATCCTTAGTACAGGACGGGCTAGTTCATGTACCTGCAATATACGTAGTGGCTGAGTACCCGAGCCCAAAAAAGGTTAACCTTTCCAATTATAGTAGGATGTTTTACACCCCAAAAGGTTCAAGTTTACCTACTCTGCTACTAAGCCCTACCTTTTAGGACTTTGTTGTTCTCAGTTCCCTGTATGGGAGTTTCCGAAAATAGGGACCCTAATATAGTACCCTAAATTCCCTAAATAGTAGGATCCTTATTATAAGGACCCCAAAAGAAGGTACTCCTAATTTTCGGAAACTCCCGTATGTTGCCTTGGAGAGCCTACTTCATCCTAGATCGCGGGGATCCCACAACAAAACCGGGCAAGGCGCCTGCATGGGTCCCAAACCTCACAAGCCCAGAAGCCGTCGACTCCAAGCAATCCCCCGGTTTAAGGTTTAGCGTTTGGGGTTTAGGGGTTTAGGGTTTAGGGTTTAGGGTTTAAGGTTTAGGGAAACCTATCAGGCCAGGACATGCGAAGCAAGCTTGGAACGTTTGCACGCTTTTGGACGATGGGAGCAAAGATCACTACCCCAAACCCTAAACCCAAAATCCGAAACTTTTCGCTTCATCAGCAGCCTGCAAGCCACACGACAAATGCAGCACGGGTCATGCTCTGCCGCAGTTCGAAGCTTCAGCGGCCACGCACCGCCCGCGTCGAAGCAGCTCATTTCATAGGGTTGAGGCTTTAGCTGTTAGGGTTTTAAGTTTTGGCCTCCCAGCATAATTCAAGGAAAGTTGCTCAAGTAGGGTTTTGGGATCTCTGGCGCTTTCGAAGAAAAAACACAGCATCAGCACCAAACCCTAATCCTACAGCGGAAACCCCAAGACAAGCAGATGGATCACTGCTTTGCCACCCCAAGCCCAAACTCCCTAGACCCCAAGACAAACGCATTCATCAGTTCAGCAGACAATCCCTTAAACCCCAAACCCTGATAACTTTAAAATCTAATGCCCATGCCCGAATACCCAAATGCCCTGATACCTTAGTACCCTAGTCCCCAACATCCTTATGCCCCTACTGCCCGAATGCCCCAATACCCAAACACCCCGATACCCTAGTACCCTCATACCCTGAGCCTTATATTAAACTCCCCTAAACCCTAAACCCTAAACCCCAAACCCCTAAACCCTAAACCCTAAACCCTAAACCCCTAAACCCTAAACCCTAAACCCTAAACCCTAACCCCTAAACCCTAAACCCTAAATCCCTAAACCCTACCCTGAGCCTTGAACTGCAAAACCCCAAACCCAACTTCGCCTCGAGATCGGTCATGGGCTTTTCCAGGGCCCGCTGGCAGCCCACCTGCTTTGGGGGCTTTGGGGATTTTTAGGGTTTAGGGTTTAAGGTTTAGGTTGTGCTGCAGGAGAGCCGCTTTTCGGGTTTAGGGTTTGGGAGTCAAGGGTTTAGGGAAGAAGGGTCATTTTAAAACACCTGTAAAACCCTTGGCCCTTCACCAGCAAAAGACAAATTTGAAAACCATGAGTCTTTTTTCTCAAAATGTTGCAAGCCCCGGTACACCCCCATACTTGGGTCGAAGAGCTTGCTGTCACGCACTGAATAAATTCCAACAGTATAATCCTTAGGGCTTCTAACCATAACTATATTGAAATATACCCCAAACCCTATTTCTAATGATTCAAGCCGCTATAGTACCCTAAACCCTAAACCCTGAAAACCTTAACCCGTAGGTTAAGGTACTTGTAACCTTACTGACTAAGTCCCATGATCCTCCAAGTACACTATAGGGCTCCTTCGAGGTCTCTAATTAAAAGGCTGCTACTATGGTTCCTTTAAGGTCTCTACTCAAAGCGGAGCTATATTGTGCTACTATAGGGGTTTTACGGGCTTACTAGTGGGTGGTTTAATGTAGGGACCTTGACATCTTGAATCAGGTTATGCAGGGTTTTTCTTGGGGTTTACAAAGGCCGAATAAGGTTTCGTGCCAAGGACTTTAATGAATTGAATAGGGGATGCACGGTATGTTCTAGCATGACTTATACGGGCTATGGAGGGACAGTATGATTACGCATTACTTGGTTGGTCGTGATCAAATCCAAGCGGAAGGGCGTGCCCACGGACGTGGATGTGAACGCGAGCAAGTAGCCCGTCATATTCAAGTGCACCTTCATGATCTCGTGCAAGCGCCCGTTTCTGAAACTCCATTGTCGCGTTTCTTCAAGAAGGAACGTGGCTTAATTGCTGAGCGCTGGTTTCGCACCAAGCTCGTCAGTGAATGTCTGTGAAACTAGGTGGAAGTTGAAACTGTATTGAGGGTGCTCCGGGTCTTCATTTTAGAGGCACTTCGACCGCTTTGGTTTGTAAAGCAGTCTTAGCACGCAGGGTGTGGAGGAAGGACAGGTCCCTCTCCAACCCCTTCAGCCACGTCGCAATCCAGGCTGTTTAGGGTTTAGGGATTTAGGGTTTAGAATGCACGGAAGATACATGTTCCCCCGGAATTCATATCCTTAAACCCTAAGCCGTGTTTGCACTGGCCCTGGTGAAGAAGCAGGGACTGGAGCCCAATCCGTAATTCGTCAGCCTCAAAATCCTCTAAAACCCCAACTACATCCAGAAGCAGAAGTCCAAAACTTAAACCCGAAAACCTGAACCCTAAACCCCAAGCCCTAAATAGCACAAGGCACCCAACCCTAAGAAAAACCGAATATAGGAACCTCATGAAGAAACCCTAGTTCCTTTGTCCCACCTTATATGGGAGTTTCCGAAAATGGGGGACCCTAATATAGTACCCTAAATAATAGGATCCTCATTATAAGGACCCCAAAATAAGGTACCCCTAATTTTCGGAAACTCCCATACGAGTCCTACCTATTGGGGCTATAGAGCCAGGGTTCTTAATCAACCAGACCTTCCAAAATCCTTTAATTAAGGAATATACCTTAAGTTACAATCAATAGGATCCCTACTATGAATTAAAATATATCCCTTAATTAAGGGATTTTGGAAGGTCTGGACGACCTACATTACGGCCAACGCAAGACTCAACGCTTAAAATGCAGCGAAGAAGCCAAAAAGGCCCAGATCTGACGACCTCAACCCCAACCCTAAAGGTTTAGGGTTCAGGGTTTAGGGGTTTAGGGTTTAGGGTTTCTGGGCTTAGGGTTTAGGGTTTTATGGTTTCTGGGTTTAGGGTCTAGGGGTTTAGGGTTTAGGGTTTCTGGGTTTAGGGGTTTAGGGTTTTGGGCTAAGGCGGCTAAGGTTTTAGGGTTTAGGGGTTTGGGGCTTAGGGCTTTAGGGGTTTTTTTAGGGTCTGAGATTCGCAACGAACCGTTCAACTTCTCACAATACACAATTAGAAAAATCCCACTTAGGGGGGCTTACAACCCCATCCATGGTTGGGATAGTATTGAAGATTGAGATTTCTATTGTTTCTTGGGTTAAAATGCCCATGAAGGTGTGAAATGCCACTCAACTATGACAAACCGTAGGCCAAATATGGGAACCCGAATACATTCGAGCTCTCTCCCTAAACCCCAAACGCCTAAAGCCCTAAACCCTAAACCCTAAACCTCTGAACCCCTAAACCCTAAAGCCTAAACTCCTAAACCCCTAAACCCCCTAAACCCGAAACCCCTAAACCCTAAACCCCTAAACCCGAAACCCCTAAACCCTAAATCGAGAAAGAACCCGCCTCCACTCCAGTACCTCGCTTCATCTCCTGGATCGCAGACAGGGAGTGCTAGGGCAGGAGTGGGCCTTGTAGGTAATGTAGGAACCTGATTAAGAAACCTTGGGCCTTTATTAGGGTTCCGGATATGAATCCTACTATTTTGGGGTTACAGGCCCAGAGTTTCTTAATCAGGTTCCTACACTATTTTCTTTATGGGGTCTCTTCCTATGGGCTCTTCTCCGAGGTCTTCGGGCTTAGGGTCGTTGGGCTTATAGGGTTTAGGGTTTAGGATCTACAACAACGACTTCTACTGCTAGGCGCCACCGACACTGCTGCTGCCGCTGAGGCTAATGCTCCTCCTCCTGCTCCTCCTCATCCTTCTCTTATTCTGATGCTACGACGACGACTTCTACTGCTACTGCTGTCCGCTTGCAGCAGCCGCCATAGTCGCAGTGGGGTTGCGTGGGTTGGAAGCAACAGTAGCACTAGGGTGGCCATTGTGGTCACAAGTCGTCGTTGCCTTCGGAGTAGAAAAAACACTTGTCGTCGAGTCGATCATTCTGTCTTTGACTACGATTTTCCTTAGCAACATCTAAATTGGCCCTATACCACAAAAATATTAGGATCCATATGAAGAGCCCTACTAAAGACCCAGGGTTGGACATCAGATTCCTATATCACTTAGTGGCTGCGTACCTAAGCCCAAAAAAAGTTAAGCTTTTCAACGATGGTAGGATTGAATGAACCCCAGAAGGCTAAAGGTTACCTACTCAGCTACTAGGGACTTGGGGATATAGACTCTTTCAATACCCAGAGGGTCCAGGTGCCAAAATAGTAGGGTTTCAAGGAATAAAAACCATTCAGAGTATGGACTTTGACACCCAAAACCCTACTATATAGGTATCTGGACCCTCTGGGATAAGGTCCCTGTTACGAGAGCCAGAAGCAGGGTTAAGGAGGGTCCCCTTCAAGCATCTCCTGAACCCCAAACCCTAAACCCTAAACCCCAAACCCCAAACCCTAAACCCTAAACCCCAAACCCTAAACCCTAAACCCGAAACCCTAAAACCCTAAACCCCTGATTGCACGTTTTCGTAGTGTTCCTTCAGCGAGCCCCAGGCAAGCCGCATGAGCATCCAGGCGCCATACTGTGCCTAGTCCATTATAGTATGCTCTTTTACAATAATGTAGTATCATACATTGTAGTGTGTGCTATAGTAACTAGAGTATCGTGTATAGTACAGTGTGTGATAATATATCATAGTTTGTTATAGTATGTTATAGTATACTATAGTATAGTGAGTTAGTGTACACTATAGTAGGGCGCGCGGGCAGTGCACATCATCGAATCAGCATCAGCTTTGGCTAGGGCATGTGTGCAGCGAGCATCATCTGCATTCAGGCTACGGCATGCATGCAGCGAGCATCAGTAGCATCAGCAGCTATAAAGCGTGCCAGATAGCTTTGTCTTGTTGGGCACATGTGCAGCGAGCATCAGGAGCATCATGAACATCAAAAGCAGCTTATGTGCTCCAGATGGATTGTCCAGTACACGCGTGCAGCGAGAATCATAATCATCAGCCACTATCGTGTGCTGGCTGGCTTTGTTTGGCTGGGGCATGTGTGCAGCCAGCATGAGCATCGGCCGCCATCGTGCTGTAGCTGGTTTTGGCAGGGCCACACATGCGGCGAGAATCAGGCGCCTCAGGTGGCATAGCGTGCTAGCTGGGTTTGGCTGCAGCACATATGCAGCGAACATCATAATCATCAGCAGCCATGCAACCGTCGGATGGCATTACGTTGGTTGCGGCACAACTGCAAGAGCATTATGTGGCTAGGGCACCGGTGAAGCGAGCATCATGAGCATCAAGCACCATAGTGTGCTGGATGGGTTTGTCTTAATTAGGCACGCTTACTGTGAGCATCTGGAGATTTTTTTGCGCATCAGCAGCCACACGGTGTGCTAGTTCAATTTGTTAGGTGCACAAGCAGCAAACATCATGAGCATCAGCTGCTAGAGGAGGCCGGCATCAAGCGCCATAGTGTGCTTTCGGGCTAACAGCCGAATGGCTAGGGTAAGCCTGCAGCGCGCATCACGAGCATCAGACGCAATGGTATGGCACACTGGCCGCGAACATCATGAGCATCAGCCGCCATAGCGTCACCTGCACCAAGCATCATGAAAAGTAGCAGCCACGGTGTGCAACGCACATCCTGAGCATCAGCCACCATATAGATTGCCAGCTGACTTTGGCTATGCCACATGTACAGCAAGCATGGTTCTGTAAGTATAAAAGACACATTTACGTACACGTGCCGGCATACATACAGGCACACACCTGTACCAGCCTGCCTGCTTGCCTACTTGCCTGCCTGCCTACCTACATGCATGCATGCATGCAAGACTACACAAGTGCATGCACGCACATGTATATATAGAGGTGCATAGAACTTTGTTCAATGGTCTGCGTGAGTTTTGATTGTACACAAACTTTTGTCTTTATACATTTCTTTGCGGGCAATGACAAGAACTGTATAGGAATGGTCAATGATACAGAATAGTGGCGCTCCTCGACACACCTTCACCGCTTTCATATTTATTTATCACTGGCAAGGTCCTTCGACGAAACCGCGAGACAAGTTTCAAAACAGAGAAAATCTCGATTAAGCCACCAAACTTAAACCAAGCAAACCAGAAACCGGAACAATCTATCAACCTAGCAACTATGACAAAACAACTCCAAGAAACACAACAACAACCAACCCGAAACTTCCTAAACCCTGAACCCTAACCACCTTAAACCCTAAACCCTAAAGCTAAACTTCAACCCTAAACCTCGTAAACCCTTGAAGCCTTGAAAACCCTAAACACCGAAACGCGGCTCTCCTGCCGCACACCTCAAACCAGAAATCCCTAAACTCCAAACCGCTAAATCCCTAAACCCTAAACCCCTAAACCCTAAAACTCTAAACCCCCAAACCCTAAACCCCTAAACCCTAAACCCCTAAACCCCAAAGCAGGGCGGCTCTCCTGCAGCACATGGTCGAACCTCGGCTCGATCCCCGCCAGGAACCGCTCCGTGGCTTCCTCGCTTCGACGCTGCGGAAGGGCTTTGAGGGTTTAGGGGTTTGAGGGGTTAGGGGTTTAGGGTTTAGGGGTTTACGGGGGTTAGGGGTTTAGGGGTTTAGGGGTTAGGGGTTTAGGGTTTAGGGGTTTAGGGGCTAGGGTTTAGGGGTTTAGGGGTTTAGGGGTTTAGGGGTTTAGGGGTTTAGGGGTCTAGGGGTTTAGGGTTTAGGGTTTATTTAGGGTTGTATTATGGATTGATTTAGGGTTTAGGGTTTCGGGCTAAGCTTCTTGAATTAGGGATCTATAGTAATTGACAACAGGCTTTCCGTACTATGGAAAACTTGTTTTAAACTCCTCAGCAAAACAAAAACCCAGTATTCTTCACGAGGAACGCTTCTATAGACCCCTTTACAACAACCCTTCAAGGGAACCCTTGAGGGATCTACAAGGGTTCTCGCGGAGAGTTTGCGGCGTTCTGCTTGTTACTTCGGGTCGAGGGTCCTGGCTCTGAGTCTCTAGGGACGGTTTCGGGTTTAGGGGAGAAGACTTTGGAGTGAGGGTTTAGGGTTGAGGGTTTTATTATAGGTTTGAGGATTTGGGGTTTTGGGCTCAGGGAAAACAGTGTAGAGTTGAGATTTATATAGGCTCGAAGGTTAAGCCTGAGGATTTAAGGTTTAGGGCTTACGGTTAGTTAAGGGTTATATACTTTGAGTGCTTTAAGGGATGTGCGTTCTCTAAGCTTTAAACTGCAGGCTGCAGGGCTTGGGGAGGTAAGGGCGCTATATGGGCTAGGTAGGCCACCGGTAAAGACACGGTTTAGGGTTTAGGGTTTAGGGGTAAAGACTTCACACAAGCATCCCCCAACACGCCTTCGCCTTCACCAGTCGGCCCTTCACCAGTTGGCAGACAGACATGGAAAGGAGTCAGTGGCCTGACACCCCAGGGCTGGTTGACCACCGGGTCGGAGTACTCATGAGTGGCCGGAGGCGGCACTGCTGGCCCTGCCTACCATCATCTGTCCAACATGTCCCGGCTGTCGCTGCCGGAACTGCTGGCAAGCCATCTGTGCCAGCCCGAGCTGTCATTGACGTTGCTGGCAGAACATCATCTGTCGTGGTTTACCCAAACAATTACATAAATAACTGCTCCTCGCCGCTTCCTTCCTCCGCGTCATTCTTGCCACTTTGGCGCAATCACCAAGCCCTAAACCCTTAACCCTAAAGTTCTCAATCCTTGAATTTCCAATAACAAACCGTAAGGGGAGACGTCCTCAGAAGCGCTCTGCGACGAAGTCGAAGCTGCTGGCGGCAGGCCCACGCCATTCTCTATAGCTGCTTCCCAGCTGTCATAATGTAGGAACCTGATTGAGAAACGTTGGGCCTTTATTAGGGATCCTTATATGAATCCTACTATTTGGGGGTTATAGGCCAGGGTTTCTTAATCAGGTTCCTACATTAGCTGCTTCCCAGCTGTCATACAGCCCTTTTGTTTCTGCCATTGCCCTCACGTGTGGCAGCACCCTTTGGCGATCTCCGTGTCAGGTCCTGTTTAAAACGGTGCAATATAGAGCAAGAAAGGTTTTGTAGGACTTTACAGAGCTGTATAGCATCCGTACAAAACCTTCTCAAGTGGTGCACTCGCTTGAAGGTCTTGGGTTGAGGCTGGGGATCATAATAACTGCAGCTACACGGAGAACTACAAAACCACACTGCTCTGAACCCCTGAACCCTCGTCCTAAACCCTGAAGCCCCAAACACTACCTCATCCCACAAGTGTCGGGTCCTCTGCGGCACCACCTCATCAAGAGAGTTCATGCATGACTTAGAATAAATCACTGGTTTCTTGCTCTAGGACTCTAGGGTTTAGGGCTCAGGGTCTGGAGTGGGTCAGTGCATGTTTCATTGGAGCGTTTTTTGTGATTTCATGAGGGTTCCATTAGGATTCCATACGGGTGTCTAGCGTTTCGGGATCAGCGGGTTCACTGCTTCAAGCCTTGACGCCTGAATTGCCGACAAGGTGCTAAACCCTAAAACCGCAAACCATAAACTCAAATCTCAAAGCTTAAAGTATGGCCAGTAGACAGGCACGACAGGAATCAAGAATGGAAGTGCTCAGTATCTACATAAGGCCGCTGTAAAAAGACAAATCAAAAATCCTTGTGAAACCTTTCTCAAAACCTTAATGCCCGAATGAAAGCCTTCTGAAACCTGCTGGAACCATCTTGAAAACCTGATCAAACCCTGAGGAAGCCTCGAATAAAGCCGTCTAAACCCCAATTAAGGTCCTCTCAAAACTCTAAACCCTAAACGGTTTCAAACCCCAAGGTCCCAACACCAGGCACCCGTCAGAAGACCAAAACTCAAACGCCTCGTCCGAGAACCCGAACCCCAACTGCTATAGGGGGCCCGAATCGTCTGATTCGGTTTTGGCCCATGTTGCCACACAAGTATATAGCGACTATGAGGGGAGGCTTTTGCTAATTATTCAGACTCCTACCCTAAACCCTAAACCCTAACCCCAAACCCTAAACTCTAAACCCTAAACCCTAAACCTTAAACCCTAAACTCTAAACTCTAAACCCTAAACCCTAAACCGTGCATTCAGTCTTAGGGGTGCTGGGGTTACTGCAGAATCAAGGGACCTCTCTATAGGGTTTCGGGTTTACCCTAAGGGTCCAGGTATCTCCTTAGGAGGGTCCGGAATCTCTCCTAAGGAGAGCCCTTGGGTCTCGTTGGGGCTTCAGGAATCCTACATGTTGAGGTTCCTCGAAGTGTTAGGACCCGTAGGGTAGGGTGTTGGGAAAGGCACAGAATGAGTTCTGATTTTTCAAGAGAGACCACATGCCAATGCAGGAATTCCAAAACTTCAAGGTACTTCCCTTGGCTTTAGTTTCCCTTAGCGTGACTGTGGTCGTAAGCCCTTTAGCCTGAAAACAATCCGCACAGAAACCGTCATAGTAACCCTTCCCTAAACCGGCCGAGGTCTTAACACCCCAAGAGAAAGCGTTCGCCGTCACAAAACCACCTTAGACGATCAGGGGACTTAGTAAGTAAGGTTATATAGTGATAAATAATTACCTCAACTGGGGTTGTGGGTTATAAGTACTGACAAGTAGAGTTACCAAGTGTAAAACCTACATACTAAGTCCCATGATCCTCCAAGTATGAGCAAACCTTGGATCGCTGAATTCTCGCCGTCCCTCCGGGCAAGCGGCGTGCAGCGGCTTTCGACGTGGCACGCGCTTGGGCACCCTGCAGAATTCTGCTTAAGACCACGTTAGGATTCGCATGAGATGTTTTAACGTATACAGCTTCCATCCCGGTACATATAACCCTTCGCACAAGCAGCCATGAAACAGAAGCAGAATTTCCAAGCCTCCCCTCGTTCTCGGGCGCACTAAACAACAATGAACCCTATAGCCCCTAAATCTTGAAACCGAATATACCCTTAACCCCAAGAAAGCATAATCACCTTTGATTAGGAGTCCCCGAACCACATTGACAGAAAACAATTGCAGGGCAGAGAACCCATGAACTCTTACCGGGCTTGTGGCTCTAGAGCTTTAGGGTTCCAGGATTTTGGCGGTTGGGCCTTAGGGCATCAGGGATCTAGGGTTTCGGGTTTCGGGTTTAGGGCTTAAAGTTTTGCGGGTTTTGGGCTAGATCCTGAACCTTATATCCCAGGCCCCCTGGCACCACTGCTTACGCAAGGTGAACTTCAGCATGGGTTTGCACAAGCGCCCGGGGTTGCTGTGAGAAAGCCCTGGTCCTTGGACGCCCGACCGCACAAAGACCCTCCAAAGACCGGGTTCTTGTTCAGTGATTTAAATTAAGTTACCAGAATAGGGAATCTTATTTACTATAGATCCCTATTATGGTATCTTAAACTAAATTCCTAAACCCTTAAAGGAACCCTTATAGATCCCTTAAAGGAACCCTTCTAGATCCCTTAAAGGAGCCCCTATAGATCCCTTCAAGGAACCCCAACCTCGAAGCTCTAGTCCCCAGACCATAAACACAAAGCCCTACCCGAAACCAGAAGGCCCTAAAGCTTTTTCGACAAAATAAAACCAAAAACAACTCTACACGTATATGTATATATGCAATGTGCATATGTATGCATGCATGCATGAAGGCCTATGTATGTATGTGTGTATGTAAAAGACAACAACCTAATCTAGTACAACCTAATATCACCTTTGCGTATAGACACTTCCTCACCTCTCCAAAAAGAGCATCACAGAAAACATCCTGAATTTCCTATACTACTTATGTTTTTTTGGGGGGGGAGGTCCTTACTATAACTATAGTAAAGATGGGCCCCAAACCCTAGTCTAAAGTGTTGAAAACATCCTGAAGGCCCCATCCTCGCCCCCAAAGCTCTTGTTGGACTTGAGCTTGTCCTGGCGCGCCGTTGGGTTTAGGGTTTAGGGTTTAGGGGTTGGGTTTGGGGCTTTTCCCGCTTCGGGGGGTCTGAAGCTGGGAGTTAGGGGAATAAACTAGAATAACCTGCTTTCCCGAACCCTCAACCCTAAATCAAACCCTAAAGCCTAAACCCTGAACCCTACACGAAGTCTCGGGCTCGAGGCTTAAGACAGGCTATGAAGAGTTCAGGGCTTTAGGGTTTTAGGGTCTAATTTATAGTTTTGGGTTTGGGGGTTGTAGGCTTTCGGGTTTAAGGGTTGCTTACGGTTTAGGGTTTAGCGTTTCAGGGTTTGGGGGTTCGGGCTTCGGGTTTAGGATGGTACAGGTTTTGTTACGGCCCCAAAAAAGCACATAAGCAAAAGTAAAGATAGGGATATCCCATATAATCCCCCTGATAATGAAGCCCATTAAGGTAGGGATATCCCCATAAAATGCTTATGCTTATGCGCTTTTTGGGTCCCTAATAGTATGGTATGTCGATTTATGACGGGTTGGTTCTTCGCGGGCACACGGCTTGTCTATACACCCCGCGCACAAACATAAGCCTCATGTGGCCCATAAGAAGTCCTCTTGAAACCTTTAGACAGCCCAGCTAGAGGAACTTACTATCTAGGGCTAAAAATATGGTAACGATGCTAATTAAAAGGTACACTTATCAAGACACTTATAACTTTACTAAGTGCAATGACCCTTTAAGCACCATATCTTACAACCGCCGCGAAAACGAAGCACAACAAAGCTTCACAAAAAAAAAACATTGCAAAACACAGAAGCCCTGCAGACCTAAACCCTAAAACCGTAAACCCCAAACCCAAAGCCCTGAACCCTAAGGGTTTTTTTTTTTGAGCGCCTTTTTCCGTCTTGCCCTTAGGGTTTAGGGTTTAGGGTTTAGGGTAAGCCCTAAAATACCATGATGAAGTACAGAACCTTACCAAACCCTCATGAAGCCGCTGGAACACCCCCACCCTTCCTGAGCAAAGACAGGTCTAACCCTATTTAGGGTTTAGGGTTTTAAGGTCTATCCCTATCTACAACCTGCCAAGCCCCTAAACTCAAAGCCTTAACGAAAAATATTGGAATGATTCTCTGGGGCCTATAGAACCCTGAGTGGAACCCTTTCTAACAACAAAAAACAAACTTTCAAGGAAACCGCATGCCCAACACTGAAACCTTCGAACACAAAAATACACAAAACACAAAAGAGAACATTCGGGCCTCTATCCTAAATCCTAAACTTTACTCAACCGTTAGAAGTACCCTTACGGGAACCCGGATAGAAACCCTAAAAAACTCCCTAGAGGATCCCTTATCCTGAGCCTATATGTAGATCCCTTACAGGACCCCCTAAAGGATCCCCTAAAGCCTCCCTTAAAGGGGACCTTGGTATAGCACCCATAGTACCCATAAAGGGTCCCCTTTATGATCCCCCAAAGCCTCCCTTAAAAGACCCTTAAAGGAACCCTAAACCCCCCCTTAAAGGATCCCCTAAAGCCTCCTTTAAAGGACCCCTTAAAGGAACCCTAAATTCCCTTGAAGGCCCCATGAAAGAATCCCTTACCTCCCCTATAAAGCCTCCCTGAAAGAATCCCCGACCCAGCCTCCATCAAGACGCCGAGGCGCTGGGCCAAGCGTTCAGCCAAGCGATCCGGGGAATCCTCGGGGTATTTCGGAGGGTTTAGGAGTTCTGCAACATATCGGCGAGAGCTTCGGAATTCGCCCGAAGGCAAATGGTGGAGGGTTGAACAACTCATACATGATGTCCCTGCGGGTCCTTGGCCCTTGCCACCCCGCCCGAGTTGAAAAGCGCAGGATTTGAGACTTCGCGGCCGAAAGCTTCAAATCCTGTGCTTTTCAACTCGGGCCCAGGTCTTCGGCCAATAGCGTCTGGTAGGGTTTCCGATTTCTGCAGCAAATCGGCGAGAGTTGCGATTCGCTCGAAGGCAATTAGTGGAGGATTGAAAAACTGATACAGGTCGAGAAAGCTTTGGGGACAGGAAGGGTTTTGACGAACCGTATTGGGGTCAATTTTGGGGGTTGCAAGGTCTTTCGGTCCTGAAGGATTTTATGGGACTCAGTTTGGGGGTTGCAAGGTTTGCTGGTTAGAAACCCCGCGGTGGGAATTAAGAAATATTCGGGGTCTGGGCAGAAAGGTGCCGTTTCTTATCAAATCGACGCCCCATATTTGTTGATTTACAGACGGATGTTCGGAAATCCCTTGGGTTTGCAGACCATCTCTCCGATGGGTCAGAAGGCAGCTGGGCCACGACATGGCTCCTGTTGCTCCGGTCCGTGCCGTTCTCGTCTGGCTTGCCGTACCTGTTGTGAACCACTTCTGGCATGCAAACCGCATGCGCTGCTGGCTGGGCAGCGGCATTCGCTGCAACCCGGCACTCGCGGGGCCCTCCGAGGCGCTTTTACAGTAACCACGACCTCGATCATTTCGTGCTCATGATGCTCATGTTCCGGAACTGGCGATAGGGCGCTGTCTTTGAACCCGTCCGCCATCCGTCCGAAAATCTCCTTGTCGGGGCGCTGGACGCTGGGAAGAAGAGGATGTAGTCGATGTGCCCTGAGCTTCTCCAGCGGGAAAGACACTTTCCAGCTCGGGGTTTGGGGTTTAGGGTTAAGGTTTAGGGTTTAGGGTTTAAGGTTTCGGGTTTAGGGTTTAGGATGTCGGGCTCCGGGTTTAGGGTTTAGGATTGAAGGGTTTTAGGTCGCGTAAACCCTAAACCCTAGTGATCGTCCGGGGACCCTTTTACTAAAGCTGGGACCCAGGGGCTCTCACGGACCCTCTCGAAGAGATGTTTTGGACAATTCGGCTTAGGGTTTAGGGTTTAGGATTTAGGATTACGGGGAAAGTCGCATTCACTGGAGATCCTCTGTTGCTTCTCCCATTTCAAGCCATCTGCAGCATTTCTTCGGATTTGCAGCTGTCACGTAGACAATCTGAACACCGCAACTCCAAACCCCAAAACCCCTAAACCCTAAACCCCAAACCCTAAACCCCTAAACCCCTAAACCCCTAAATCCTAAACCCCTAAACCCCTAAACCCCTAAACCCCTAAACCCCTAAACCCCTAAACCCCTAAACCCTAAACCCCAAACCCCAAACCCTTAAAAGACTCTTCAAGCCTGAAACTCTGAAACCTAGGCCCTGCATTACAACCTCTCGAGGGCTGTGGCTTAAACCCTGAACTCTGAACCCTCACTCGAGCCCCACACCCTAAACAATACCGAAATCGTGAACCCCACACCCTAATCCGCCTAAACCGCCTAAACCCTAAACACCCTAAACCCTAAACCCTACACCCTACACTCTAAACCCTAAACCCTACACCCTAATCCCTATAATCGCAGTGTTCCCTAATTCCCTAAGCCTAAGCCCACGGACCCTCTGGCCTCCAAGCGCTGCGTCAGATTTGCCTGCGGCTTCAAGACTCTCTTAGAGTTTAGGGTTTAGGGTTTAGGGGGCCCCCAAAAAAAGCAGATAAACAAAACTAGGATAGGGATATCCAGCTTTTAAAGCTCAGGGTTTTGGCCCAAAAAAGTTCAGCTTTTCAAGTATGGTAGGATTATATAAGCCCCAAAAGGCGAAAGGTTACCTACTCAGCTACTAAGGACTTGGGGATATAGACCCTTTCAATACCCAAAGGGTCCAGGTGCCCGAATAGTAGGGTTCAACCACCAAAAACCATTCAGAGTATGGAATTTGGGACCTAAAACCCTTCTATTTCGTACTTGGACCCTCTGGGTATCTTCAGCTTTTAAAGCTCAGGGTTTTGGGGTTTGGTGTTTAGGGTTTGGGGTTTGGGTTCCGCGGTTTGGGGCGTTGGGGATACAGGCACGTAAGATCAAAGGCTTATTGGCTAAATGTCATCGGTTTTCTCTGGCACTTCACGGGTAGTTGCAGTCGATCAGCCAACATCTTGTCCGACTTGGGTGCAGAACATTGCTAACTGGCTCCACCGCTCTGCATTGACGTTCTGCAACTGTGCAACACTGTGCTTCCTTGCATGATACCTAACAACCGAGGTTTAAACACTGGCTCGACACACTACCAGGAATGTGCCTTTGGTTGTTCTCTATACTACTCTTCAGGTACCTATTATATCATGCGCACCAAAGCCTACATGACGGACCAAAAAACCTAGGTTCCCAGGGTCCCCGTAATAATAAGGGTACCCTTGTTCCTGGTATTCAGCTCTAATAAGGAAACCCTCAGCCAAAAAGGTCAAAACTGTCCTACTGGGGAACCTAGAAACATAAACCCTGGGAGCCCGCGGCCCTAAAACTGCAACACTTGGAGGATCATGGGACTTAGCAAGAACGGCTGTAAGTACCTTAAGTGGGGCTATAAGTAGGTATAGCTATAGCTATCTTACCTACACCCCAACTTACTAAGTCCCAGGATCCTCCAAGTAAGCCCTAAACCCTGAGGAACCCTTTAAGGAACCCTCTAGAGCCCTTTAAGGAGCCCGTTAAGCAACCTTACTTACTAAGTCCCATGATCCTCCAAGTCGGCCCCGGGACCTGTCCACAAATTTAGTTTAGGGTTTCGCTTCCCGGAAAGCCACGCAATGAAGTGAAGGTCGTCCAGCTGGACTTGATAGCCTTCGAAAAGCATATTGAGGCGGTCAAGGATGGAATCCAAGCTTTCCTGGTGATCCGCAGCTCCGTCACGTAGCCGTAGATTGGCCAACTCCTCCTGCAGTCCACGAAGCACCGTGTCTCGCAGCTCCCGAACCGAATGCCCCTCCTGAATCTCCTGCGCGCGGTCTAGCGGCACCCCACACGGCTTGCGCGGGATTGTCCTGACGCCTGGGTTGATGGCGTAGAAGAGGCTGATCCAGAAGCAAGTTCCGCTGGCATAGGCTGGCATGACCATGTACCGCTGCGAGGGGTCGTGCTGCGCTCCCTGGAGAGTTGTGCTGTGTTCAGCACGCTCCGCATAGCTTCCAATGTTAAGGAGCGAACATTACCGGCTCAGCAACCAAATCCAAGAAATGGAAATTCTCGCCCAGGCTTCCGCGTTGTGCGAAATGTATATGAATTTGCACCGGCGTAGTGGAGGTGTGCAGCTCCCAACCCTTCCAATCTCCGGTGGCCACACCGCCATAGCAGACCTTGACAAAAATATGTGGAAGTCCCGGGTGCTGCTCGCAACATTGCTTGGCATAATCAATGTCCGCTTGGTCGGGTGTAGCCTGCAAGCCCATGTGCTCGGTGCAGACCGTGCCAATCCAAACATACCCTTCAGCTCCTTTCTCCAATATGGCCTTGCGGGCTGTCTCGGCGACAAGATCCTTCGAGCTGGAAATGAGGATGTTGGTGACCCTAAACCCGCTGGTCCGCTTTTGGCCGAGGAGCAACCCATGGCTGTCGCGACCAGAGGCTGCCTTCCGGAATGCGGTGAAAGCACCCGGGTGGTGCTTGGGAGGTTTCAACTCAGGCTTGTTGAAGAAGGAGCCGTGTATGTCCATGCCTCCAACACTGTCGGCTCCCATTGCTTGCTGCTGTGCCGCAACCTCATCCGGCTGCTTTTCGGCTAAAGCGTTTTCGAAGTAAGAACATGATTTGCCGCAGCAAGCTTTGTGAAAAGCCTCCCTGGTGGCACCCTTGGTGTTCAGAGGCTTGATTTTGAATGGCTCCAGGAAGGCTTTTCGCGCGGCAGCATTGGGGCACGCGTCGAAGGCATTGGTGAAATCGTGCACCTTCGCCAAGAAGTCCTTCGCGCTTTGGATCGCTGCCT
>BGNK01000892.1:166834-186733 GCA_003297005.1 Symbiodinium sp. clade A Y106
CGCTCACCTGGCTCCATGCGTGCATCACCTGCTTGAAGGCATCAGCAGCTTGAGTCTCACCCGGGTTTTTGTCAGGGTGCACTTGCAGCTGTCGGACTTTCAAGGCTTGCTTGAAGTCGCTCTCACAGTTTGTGCACCTCCGCAGGCGGTCCTGCGGATGGGTGCAGGTTGCCAGTCTAGGCTCCATGCCTAAGACTTCGAAGCAGTCCGCAGCTTTCAGCACTTCCTCCACGGCGGCCATTGTGGAAAGCTACATACTTTGTCAGGAAATCTACCTGTAGCTAGGAGGGCTCGTGGAGCCTGCATGCGCACAGAAAGGCCATGTCGAACAACACATCCACTTGCAACAACATCGGACTTCATGTGCACGTGGGCGCTTCAAGCACAGCAAATGACAGTGCTTGCGTTGTTTGCTAGCAACATGACACGGTGGCGAGCAGCAGCTTGCACAGGCTTGCGTGTGCATCGGCATTTCTCGAGGAGCTCAAGTCCTTTCTAACTGCTATCACAGTTGCGCTCCATACTACAATCTCGCGGCGCTGGTACTGCAATCTCGGCGATGGCACTACAAGTGCGGTGTTGGTACGCCGCTCGCGATACTATACAATCGCCGCGTAGGTACGCCGCTCGCAGCGGCTGTACTACAATCTCGCGGGGCTGGTACGACAATCGCGGCGTTGGCACGCCGCTCGCGGCGGTGCTTTGACAATCGGGCGTAGCAAGTACAATTGCAGCGTTGGTGGGCCGCTGGGCAGCTAAATGTATAGTAACTCCTTTTTTTGGATCCTTGGGTGTTTTTGCCGTGGTGTAAGGAATAGCCTCAAGGCGAAATTGTAGGCGATTTCGATTATAAGGCTTTGCACGGAAATATCTACTGCTCCGGGTTTTTGGGTTATTGCATGCATCCTAAACCCAAAACAACACGGGGCACGGAGGCCCTGGACTTGAATGTTGCTTTTCGCCAAAAGCGGCCGCAAAAAATCCAGCATAGTTTCCTGCTGCAAAACCCCCTAAACGGAGGTCCGGGTGGGTTTCGGAGCGGGGCCATTCCCTGCCCGGCTCCCAGGCCCCGGGCCTGCGCGAAACTTCACCGGAGGCAAGGGGTTACTGATGACCCCCTTTTAACCCCTGAAACAGTCGGGGACCTCCTCCGCTTCGCTGTAGTTGAGCATGGTGGGGACGTGCAAGCCGGTGCTGTCGGGACGAGCATGCACGTTCCCCTTTAGAGTCCGCGCTCTACCGGACTTGACACCACCCACCTGTGCCGAAGCAACCCCGGTGGTGGCCGAGCATGCAGTTTAAGGTCCGCGCTCTCCAGACCGCCTCACCCGTAGGATCATCTGTTCCGTGCTCAAAATTCAGGATATGCCGCGGACGCTGGGGTTTGAAGTACTTCTCATACACCTTACATTACGTTTGGGGGTGCTTTCTAGCACCGAATCGCCAACTAGACGCTCGATTGCACAAGCACCCATTCGAGATGCACATCAGTGGCAGCAGAACACATCAAACCCAGCCGTTCCCCAACTAGACGCTCGATTCCATTGGGAACCATCGGATCGTTCACAAATGATAGTTATAGTTTGACGTGCGTTTACCGAGTGTGGACGCTGAAAGATGCGCATGTCAACCCAGCGATGTGAGATAGAGCGACGACCGGTAGCTCGTGCGTCCTCGCGCGTCCCGCGTCCCGCGTCC
The DNA here is from genome assembly GCA_003297005.1 of Symbiodinium sp. clade A Y106. Classification (NCBI taxonomy): domain Eukaryota; class Dinophyceae; order Suessiales; family Symbiodiniaceae; genus Symbiodinium; species Symbiodinium sp. clade A. The sequence continues at coordinate 168,533 of BGNK01000892.1, forward strand.
CTCCTGCCCTCGTCGCACATCCCACGTCCCGCGTGCCTCCACGTCACTCGTTCCCGTGTCCGCGTCCGACATCCCACGTGCCTCCGCGTGACTCCTTCCCGCGTCCGCGTCCGACATCCCGTGTCCGTGGTTCCCGCGTCGCACGTCGCGCATCCCAGGTCCCATCCGCATCCCGGTGTGCGTCCGCGTGCCACATCCCACACCCCACGTCCCCGTGTTAGGCGTCCCGTCCCGTGTTCGGCGCGGTGAAAGTACGTGATGGAGCCACGGTTTAGGGTTTATGGTTAAGTATGCGTGACAATGCAAGCGGTGAAAGCATGGCAGCAAGGGACAGGCAAAGACCCTGCGCCAAGTTCGGTTTGGTCAGCAGCGCCTATAATGAAACTTAACAGTTAACAGCATGAATGGCAAGCACGGGACAGGCAAGGTCTCTGCGCCAGACAATTGTAGCGGCGGATGCACACAATCGTTTGGGCCGTGAGGCTTGCAGGCAACAATCGATTGCAGAGCGAAAGAGCGAGAGCCAACGGTAGCAGTAGGTCGGGCGGTGAGGCGCAGTACGCCAAGGCACCACAGACCCCCAACTCACTTTCTCCTAGCCACATTCCACCGACTGGGACCTTTCTAGACATGAAGGATTTCCAATTAACGTGCTAGTATAAAAATACGATTTTGCAGCCCAATGTGGTCAAGTTCGCAGACTTCCAAATGGCGAGTAGTTAGCGGAATGGAACCCTGTCCAAACTAGGAGTCCAAACATTCAGGATTTGTAATTAACGTGTTAATACACAAGTACGATTTTGCAGTCCAAGCTGGACTACGGGCCATTCGTTTGTCCGCAACTGGTCGGATTCGCAGACGCTCGTGGTTCGCAAGGGACTCGCAAAATCCCTGCGCTGGGGCGAATAATTGCTGAGCCACACGGCAACCGCGCAGGAGCAGGAGCAAGAGCCCCAGGAGTGGCCGGTCGGGGCGCGAGGCGGGGCGCCCCAATGCACCCCGGACCTCGACTGTCTTCCGCAACACACATTCCTGGAAGCACAAGGTGCTGTCCCTGCCAAGCAGATTGCGTCGTGTTTCGAAAGGCAACAGAACATAGCGACGGCAAAACAACGTCCTATGCGTGATCCTAAACCCTAAACTCCCCAACCCTCAAGGGCCAGAACAACGAACCCCACCTTGAGCCAACATGGCTTGTTTAGGGTTTAGGGTTTAGGGTTTAGGGGTTGGAGGTTTGGGGTTTAGAGGTTTAGGGGTTTAGGATTTAGGTTTAGGGTAGGAAAAGCCTCTAACTTCTCTCACAAGACTAAGTCTAACTCCTAAGCCCCAATCCGTAAGTCCAGAAACCATAGTCCCGAAATCATGAAACAAAACTGACAATTAGAATAAGTTCCTGGATCACAAGACGCAAGTAGTATAGTTGCAATAAGAAGCCCCATGGAATAGTAGCCAGGCTTCTATATTGAAAGTCCCAAACCCTAGGTGTCTAAGTCAAAGCCTTAAAACCACAGATCCCTCTCCAACCCTAATCCATTCCTCATACGGTTGATGGACAAAATCCTGCATGACCCTAAGGACCCTAAACTATGGGAATTATGGTATATTCCTTATAATGGGTAATGCAGGATTTTGTCCATCAGCCGTAGGTGCCTTTCAAGGGTAGGGTTTTGGGTTTGGGGTTTACGAGTTTAGGGAGGCTTTCGGGCCTAGAAGGGGCTTGCACATACCAACCTCGATCAGCTTCGTCTGCTCTCGTAGTTCGGCGACCTTGTCTTCGTTCTTTGGGTTTACGGGCGGAGGGGAAGGAGAGGTGTAATGTAGGGGTCTTAATCATTAGAATAAGGCTTTGGTTCGGGGTATACTGCTACGAATATGATAAGGAACCCTGCGGAATACTTTTCTTGAATATTCAGGCTTCCAAAGGGTCCGGATTGAGGTTGTAGGGTTAGGCGGTTGTGGGGTTCAAGGTTGGAAGAAGGGTCTGTCGGGTTCCATAAGGTTTCTACTTGGAGGGTCGGGGGACTTAGTAAGTAGGTAGTAAGTAGACTTATAAGTACCCTAAATGGGGCCCTAATTGGGGTTATGGTACTTATAACTCTATAAAATAACTACTTAGTAAGTCNACTTAGTAAGTAGGTAGTAAGTAGACTTATAAGTACCCTAAATGGGGCCCTAATTGGGGTTATGGTACTTATAACTCTATAAAATAACTACTTAGTAAGTCCCCCGACCCTCCAAGTAGCAGGGTAGATACCATTCTAGCGGAGCATTGGGATAGATCAGATCGTACTACACCTGAGTGTTGCAACACATGTCTTCTTGCGCTTCGTCCAGCAACTCCAAAGCCTAAGCGCTGGGCCCTAAACCCGAAACCCTAAACCCTAAACCCGAAACCCCCAAGTCTACCATCATGCTAGGGCCTTGGTAATCCGGTAATCCTCTGCGGAGTTGTTATACAACGAGTATATTTCAGGGGGCCCTGAAGGAGAAAATTACTAAGTCTACCGGCCACCGTGCTATCTTCTAAACCTGAAACCCTAAACCCCAAAGCCTAGCTCTTAATCCTTCACCCTAAACCCTAAACCCTAAACCCTAAGGGCAGCTTCAACCCCAAACCCCAGAGCTTAGGACCGGCAGACCCCACATGTTTAGCCGTAAAGCGTAAAGCCTTACAGTAGAAGCCGAAAAGTTGGAAACCCAATAGCCTCAACCCTTAAGAGTAATGTATAGGGAATCCCAGCACTATTTGTCCTTAATCCGGTAACCCTCAACCCTAAACCCTAAACCCCTAAACCCTAAACCCTAAACCATGGGGCTTACTGTAAAGCCCCTGACTCCAATCTGACCCTCATACCTACGACCCCAAGCCCCGAACCCCAAAAAGCCCTACACCCCGAGACCTTGAAGCCCTGTAGATACCTTATAGATCCCTTAGGGTTTAGGGTTTAGGGTTTAGATACCTTATAGATCCCTAAAATTTAAAAACATACCCTTAGAGGAACCTCCGACCCTTGCTATCCCGAGCCTGCTTGTCCATCTCCTGCCATCGCTCGTCCTGGCGACAAAACAGACGATCGAGTTGGGTCTTAGGGCTTAGGGTTTAGGGCTCAGGGCTTAGGGGCATGGGGTTTAGAGGGTTAGGGTTTAGGGCTTTGGTTTAGGGTCTTTGATTTGCGCATTGAAGGTTTTTCAAGGGTCCGTATGGCTTCTACACGGGGTCTATAGGGGCAGGGCCCCTAAACCCTAAACCCTAAAACTAGTCTGGTTGCTTGGCTCTTTAAGGGTTGCACTGCCCAAACCACTCGGCCTCGTAACTGTCAGCCGCCGCAGTTCTGCCAACCTTGATCTTCGCTAGGTGTCGATTTCAACGGTCGCCCAAATTGTTTATCAACATGCTTTATATTAAACAACAAGGGAAATTAATGACAGCCGTTTTGCATTCTTTCACCGAGGAGCCCAGGCAAGGCAACTCGGGCGAAGCTTGCTCCGAACCGTCCTTTGTCGTTTTGCTGTGGGAGCTGGTGCCTCCCGAATGGCGGACCCGGGACAGGATGTGCGGGAGGGCTGGGCCGCATTATCGTTTGCCACGAGCGTGCAACTGTCGGCTGCGGAGGGGGCGGAGTTGGAGGTGGGGCGGAGCATCTTTGCCGCGGGTTCGGGCGCATGATGTTTTGGCCTCCTCACCGGAGCAAAAAGCGCCCTTAAGAACAAAGACTGGGTCCTTGTAGGGCAGAGGGCAGAGGGGAACTAGGGTAAAGGCAACCATAGCCAAAAAGGAAGAACTGCAAGATGTGGGTTCGACTTGTCTGTTTTTGTGCAGCCGTAGAACCGTCAAACTCTCACCAGTACCTGCGTTTGCTGTAGCACCCAAACAGCAAACACGCAGATTTGCGTTCTACAGTTTCTCGTATTAACCAAAACCCTAAACCCTAAACTCACAGAAATGAAAAAGTAACTAAGTGAGCCCTAAATGCCGAGCTCTGAACCCCAGACAGAAGTCTGAATAATTACCCAAACCCTATTCTAATTATTGAAGCTCTTAAACCCTAAACCCCTAAACCCTTGAACCCCTAAACCCTAAACCCCTAAACCCCTAACCCCTAAACCCCTAAACCCCTAAACCCCTAAACCCCTAAACCCTAACCCCTAAACCTTAAACCCCTAAACCCTAACCCCTAAACCCTAAACCCCGATGCTATCGTACTCCTCCGACCCCAGTAGCCGGTACTTGGAGGGTCGGGGGACGTAGCAAGTAGGCAGTAAGTAGACTTATAAGTACCCTAAAAGGGACCCTAATTGGGATTATGGTACTTATAACTCTATAAAATACCTACTTAGTAAGTCCCCCGACCCTCCAAGTAACCCTGTCGTTCCTCACTCTTCCAGCGCGTTTCGACGGCCAGCAACTGTGCCTCCGACCGAACTTACTTTAGTGATTAGGGTTCCCTTTAAAGGGATCTATGAGGGTTCCTTTAAAGGGATCTTTAGTGATTAGGTTTCCCTTTAGATCTTTAGTGAATAGGGCCTGAATAGGGTTCCCTTTAAAGGGATCTACGAGGGTTCCTTTAAAGGGATCTTCAGGCTCAGGGTTTAGGGCTTGGTGTTTCGGGTTCAGGGGTTCAGGGGTTTAGGGGTTTAGGGGTTTAAGGTTCAGGGGTTCAGGGGTTAAGGGGTTAAGGGTTTATGGTTCCGCGGTTTTGCGGTTTAGGGTTCAGGGGTTTAGTACAGGGGTGTAGGGTTCAGGGGTTTAGGGTGCCCGGGACTGGACTTGCTTAGGCTGGGCTGTTGGGCCTTCTTAGGTTCGCCCTACACAGCCGCTGAAAATTGTTAGCAAACGAGATCCTCTTAAGCCCTGTAAGGAAAATGCAAAACTTCCCACAGACCTGCCTGGTGGCCTGAACTGTAGGTGTCAGGTCTAGGAACATCCCTAAAATCAAAGCCAAAGACCCTGCATGCGTAAACCCAACAACCTCTAAACTCTCAGACGGAAACCCTAAACCCTAAACTGCCCTAAGCCCCCAGACCCTAAGCTGCTTCTACACTGCAATCCCAAAAGCTGTTGGGTCGAGAGAGCATGGCGGCATCGGGGCTAAACCGTCAGATGTCGTCTAATTGGTTTAGGGTTTAGGGTTCCCTCGGAGTCAGGATGCATACCGAATACTATTCCAGACGTCGCCGCTGTCTTTCTCTTGCGACGCAGCCGGCGAAGCTGATTCGCCGTGTTCCGCGCAACCGCATCACATCAGCCAAAACGTCGCGCTGACAACAGTCTGAGCAAAAAAGGACTCAGGCACACAGCCGAACCATGCAGCAGCCATTCAGGCACACATGCACATGCGCCGGCGCTGAACCCCTCTCAATTCCTGGATGGAATCCAGCCTAATAGGCGGGCCTTAATACTTAGGTTGCCTTTGGGTATGATAAACAACCCTAAGGAATCGTATCTTGAACTTCTATCTTACACCCGAAACCGTAGCCTGAACCCTGCAGTATGTGACCAAATCTGGGGCTGCATTTCTTTAGGGCTAGGGTTTAAAGGTTTAGGGTTTAGGGTTTTAGGGTTTAGAGGTTTAGGGTTTAAGGCTTAGGTTTTAGGGTTTAGGGGTTTAAGGTTTGCGGCTTAAGGCTTAGGAGTTTAAACTTTGCGGTTGAGGTTTCGGGATCTGAGAGAGACGGGTTTAGGGTTTAGGGTTTAAGAAGCTTTGGGAAGGGCGTGTACGACAGGGGCTTTCCTACTTAGATAGGAAACAGGGACTATGGGGTATAGGATGAAGCAGGTTTCCGTTACATTCGCAGTTACCAAATTAAAGACACCTAGCGAACCAAAGTCCATACTTGAGGGATGCATATGGGAGCATGGAAAATTCGACTAGGGTTTCGGGGATATGATAGTATAATGGGGCTGTACGGGGATATACTTACCAATCATTTAAACCCTCGACACTGCTGTATATAACTTGGGTACTGCCCCCATACAGTGACAGTCTATAATAGGGCTACTATTAAGGTCCTAATATATCTATATTATGAATATTCTCCAACTGTTCCTGAGTGGCGGAAGTACCCAATATATACCCATATACAACCTTTGCAATCCCCAGAGAACTCGTTACAACACAATGACCAAAAAACTCGCAACGCCTCAAGAAACCCTGCAAAACCCTTACAACCATCTACTAGGTGGGGCTTTTAAAAAGCTTTTGAAAAATAATAGTAAATAAGATCCTCTTAAGCCCAATAAGGGAAAATACAAAATGTCCCAAAGCCCTACCTAGTCCAAAATATCGGGCAACTATTACATATACTTGTCAGCCCAATACATCAATACATTGCCTTTAGAGAAAACTGCCCTCACCGCCTCCACTGCCGAGTTGACGGTGCGAAGCACCTGACGATGGAGCCGAAATTAGGACGGAACGTCCCCTAAAAGATTTACTTCAAGCTTCAACTACCATATAACAGCTCAGAGCATAAGGGTATGGGACCTATACGTTTGGTTGCGAGTTCGGGGTTCAATACTGGCCAGCTTGAGGTCTAAAGGGTCCAGGTTTTGCAGGCCCTCAAGCCTTTCGCTTTTAAGGGTTTTAAGGTTTATGGTTCAGCGTTTAAAGGCTCACTAGTGGACGCAGGATCCGGGTTTAGGGTACAGGGGTTACGGTCAGCTGGAACATCACTCCGACCCCTCAACCATAACCCCCCACACAAAGAAACACAAGAAAAACTGCCTACACGGTCAAACACCCTGAACCATAGAACAAATGCACTTCATCCAGAAATGATGGTGTGAATAATTGGCGAATGCACTGCCTTACACGGACATCCAAAAAAATTAAAGTCGGGAAAATTCAGACATTGACGGCAAAGATGCCACGACCTCAAAGCTTAGGGCAGAGACTAACACGCTTTCATAGAGCAAAGTTCCGTGAGCTCGAACACGAGCCTGACAGCATGACATGGAGAGTTTGTGCTGGTTTTGGACGCGGATTGAGAACCCAATGCTTGCATGTGTCCAGCAACTGAAACTCGAAATCTCCAAGTCCCGTGCGCGACCTACCACACCAATGCAAGGTGCAGTGAGTTGTGTTAGCTTCAGAGTTCAAACAATAAGGTTCAAGATACGCTCGGAACCGAAAGTTTACGCAACATTATGAACGTCATGCAACCGGACACGACATGGCCATAGCGGGGGATGCCAACAAGTTGCGATCAATGCCACGGACATGTTTGCTAGCTGCTACACAATGTCTCCGTGCTCATACTAACCCGGTTTGTTAAGAACTGATGATACACGCATCAAATGTAACGTCATTTCTGCTCGTTTTGAGTTCTTAAGCTGTTGTATGCATGCATCTGCACACTACTTGCAAAATTGTGGATCGGTCTAATTAAGATGATAAGAAGATAATCCCAGCTGTAACTCGTTGTAACCCCACGTGAAATTGTGCTGAACGAGCTGCACGGCAGAGCCGATCGCATCTTAACCGCCCAGTTTTGTGCACAACCACAGTCAAGGCTGAGGGCATAAGGGCTTGAGATTTTGGTTTAAGTTCGAATCTTACAACGTTCTTCATACTCGTGTTTCGTTGCCAACAGGCTGCATAGCCGCGCAGACAAGGTGGTCGTGACGAACAGGGCCGTCGTCAAACAGGATGATGCCGCGTCTTCGTCGAAGTTTAAAATACGCGAACTCCTCCTCAACTTATGTAGAAGACAAACTAGTCGGGAAGGGAGGACACCCTAAATCGGGGCGTGCTTGGTAGCTGCTAGCCTCTATGCCACGACAATAAATTGATCCCTACCACCACCAAGACCCTATGAACATGTGCGAAAACTTCCCAGATTGTTAAATCCGAGAACTGAAATTGGGCTAGAAGGCCACAACAGCTGGTAAGAGTAACATGCGTTTAGATCGAGTCCCTTGATCTTCGTACTAAGTACACCCCAGAACTTAAAAATAGAGCGCCCCCATAATAACCTGTAACGGTTTCATAGTGCATACCCTACTCTAAATACTAACGCCCGGGGGGGGGGGGGGGGTCTGGGATCTCCAGACGCCTGACCATACGAAATTAACTGGACGTTTAGAGCCATTTGTCAAAGCTTGATCGAGGTGACCTGGGTTCGGGGCCACCGGTTAGGATTTAGGATTGAGGGTTTCGTAAACAGGCTGTAGGTACGGCGATCTGTCCCTAACCGTGATTACACAAGGGACATGCTTGCTTACAACCTACTTGAAGCCCAGATTCCCAAAATCAAAAAGCCCACACAGACGCCTTACGAACCCTGGACATCCCCCCCTATACATCCTTTACAGAACCCTGGCACAGTCTGGCGACGTACTTGCTTTCCCTCAACCCTTGAAGCCCTAAACCCTCGTGGTACAGCAGCATACTACCAAAGCCCTAGAGTCTATTAGAGACCCCAAACCCTGAACCCTGAACATTTGAAGCCCTAAACCCTAAACCCTAAACAGAGGCCTGAATGCTTGCTAATGCTGAGATATAAGACTCCGGGTTGCCACAAGCTTACCAGGTTTAGGGCTTTGGAGTTTGGCGCTCTAGAGGTTTAGGGTTTAGGGTTTAGGGCTTTAGGGGTTTAGGGTTTAGGGTTTAGGGTATAGGGGTTTAGGGTTTAGGGTATAGGGGCTTATAGAGTTTAGGGTTTAGGGCTTTAGGGGTTTACGGGTTTAGGGCTTTAGGGGTTTAGGGTTGAGGTTTCAGGCGCCTCTAGTAAGCAATAGCTTGCCCGTTGGAGGAACGGCGTGGCGGTTAAGGTCGTCTTAAGGAAGCTAGGGTTTAGGGTCAAGGGTTTTATTGGTGTTGTAAGCGCGTGCCTGTTTGTCAAGTTGATCTAACGCTTCGATTCGGTGTTATAGGAATTTCGAGGCTCTCGAATATAACCCTAGGCCCTCGAGGGTTTGCTAGGCTTCATCGCTGTAAAGGCCGTCGAAGATTAATTTCAAGCTCTCTTTATCCTTGTTTTCTTACATGCCCTTTAACATGTGATTTTCGTGTGTGTCATGTTCGACAGCGGCCGAGGATATTTAAAAAAATATGGACTCCATCCAGAAAGCAGCTCCGCTCAGTTAGAAGACCAGTCTCCGCAAAACAGTGCTTGCCGGTACAGGAGGTGATCTTGTGTATCTGCCTTCAACCCTAAAGTGGGCTTAGGGTTTGGGGTTTGGAACCCTAACCCTAAATCCTGAACCCTGGACCCACCCTATACCAATGCCCCCCCCCCCCCCCCNCCCCCCCCAATATGGACCCTAAGGGCTCGGGTTTAGGGTTTAGCGGTTTAGGTTCTGTAGGGGCCTGCGCAATTAGAACAGGATTTTGGGTTTGTCTATCTTCTACTATACAGTAAACCCTATAGAGTTGGAAACCGGATAAAGGCCAAATCATGCTGGGGTTCCCTATACCTTCCTCTTAAGGATTGAGGCTATTGGGTTTCCAACTTTTAGGCTTCTACTATAAATCACTCAAGGCCTTCAAGGGATATTCTCGGATAGTGTTAAAACTCAGGATGCTAAACTCTAAAGCTCATTACAGCCTAAGGCTCTATTCCGACCACTTAAAAAATTGATCAAACCCTCTAAAACACCATAAAAGCCGGTAAATCACAACAACACCATTCAAAAACCCAATAAAGAAGTTGTAAAGACCGAGGATGAATCTATCAAGAAAACTAGAGAGAAACACAAGGAACCCTGAACCCCAAAACTCCTAATACCCAAAGCCCCCAAAGCTCAAACCGCGGCAGTTTAGGGGTTTAGGGTTTTAGGGGTTTAGGGTTTAGGGTTAAATTCGATAGTCATTTCTTTTTGCTCCCATCGCCGTGCTCCATCGCGGGCCCCACAGGTGGTATCCTTCGGCTGTGGGCTTATTCAGTTGATCGTGGGACTTGGTAAGTAGCGCTATAAATGAGTACTAGGTTAGCCATTAGCCCTTAAATCGTCAGGGTACGCGTGTTCCTACTGTTTGGTTTTACAAAGTGAACTGCAAAAAGGAAAAAGTTCGACTCAGGTGTGTTGGAGTGTTTACAGCTACAAGTGTGTTAAGCAACTCTTCGGAATACTGTAGGGTATAGGGTTTCTGGCTCCGGCAGTAGGCTTCAGAGGTTTTGGCTTAGGGTTGAAGGCCTCAAACTTCGAGCATAGTAACCTAGGTTGGCCCGTTCAAGCCTCTTAAAAATATTCGTAAACAGGATCATCTCAAGCCCAAAACGGTGCAAAAAAAAAATGTATATCCCAAAGGCCGACCTTGTAACCTTGAAAAGGCACCTCATTGTCCTAAACCCTAAACAAGACTTAGAGGACCGGGGGTCTTGGTGGTGGGGGGGGTCAGGATTTAGGGTGTAGGGCTTGGGGTTTAGGGTTTAGGGTTTAGGGTGTAGGGCTTGGGGTATTTGAGTTTGAAAAGTTGGAGTTTGGGGGCTTCGGATTGGTCGTACCGTTTCAGCTTGCGTATACGGTCGAGCTGTATATGGCAGTTTCCGAAAATAGGGGACCCTAATATAGTACCCCAAATACTAGGATCCTTATTATAAGGGCCCCCAAATAAGGTACCCCTAATTTTCGGAAACTCCCATATTAAGGAATCTGATTAAACGAGAACTCAGGCTCTGAACGGCCCTACAAAAAATTGTTTTGGGTTTAGGGTTTAGGGTTTAGGATGCACCCAAGTAGATTTTTTCGGAATCCGAGGTAAGCCTCTTGCGAACGGACCCTGGGGTAAGTCACAATAATGATGAGGAAACCCGCTAATTTACAGGCCGGGGCGGTCGGCTATCTATAGGGGCGAAGTTCCAAAACCGCCAAATCGTGCTGTTGTAGGCTGGAAAGCTGAATTCGATCGTGCTGGAAAGCATATTTTGGTGGGCTGCCGAGGGTATGCTGGGCTGGCTTGGGCTGGGATGAGCTGGGTGGGCTGGCTGGGCCTTTTTTGGTAGTTTTGGAATTGCTCAACTCAACTACCTATGTAAGCCCTAAAAATTGAGTTTGAATCCGCAAGGCCCCCAGCTCGAATTCCCTGAGTGCCAAACTACTACAAACCGCTGCAGCTCGGCGCTGCCGCTTCAGCGAAGGTTTTTGAAGCTTTTGATTCAAGTTTAACTGCAGGCATTGGTCAGATACTGCATTTGAGACATGTGCACCAAGAATCTCGGGAGGGCAGCATATTTCGTATTCACCCAAAAAATTGCCCAGACCCTGGAAGTCAAACATCGTTTTCTCAACATCAGGTTCGCCTGTACCTTACTCTTATATTACCCTTATGGAAACCTTATAGAAGCCCTTATAGATCCCGTTAAGGAACCCTAGAGAGGGACACTAAAAGCCTAAAGTTCGCCCGTACCTTAAGACTCCCGCAGCAGTCCGCAGCGTCATCGGGAATAGCAGATCGGCACTGGCTGTGTGGTGCGTAGGGCAACCTCAGCATCATATTATAAGGGCCTTAATGATTAGAATAGGGCTTTGGTGACTTTTGTGTATATTAGAAGATAATTCTAAGAAGCAACCCCCAAAATAGTATAGGTTATTATTTAGGCCCCTATAGTAATTACAGATTACGTTTGAAGGTCGCTACGCCGTTCGAAATTGGGCGAGGAAGCTCGATCAAAAAAAGGCTATCCTAAATCAAAACCCTAAACCCTTAAACCGCGAAACCCTGAACCCCCATGTGCTTAAAGAGTTCTGCCTCTGAAGACTGAAAACCGGCGCCTCCAACAAATAACAGCAAGTCTGGGGTACAACATCAAACGCTACACCTTAAACCCTGAACCTTAAACCCTCAACAGTTCTCAACTGGGAGTTTCCGAAAATAGGGGACCCAAATATAGTACCCTAAATAGTAGGATCCTTATTACAAGGACCCCAAAAAAGGTACCCCGAAGTTTCGGAAACCTCCAGCTTGCAACTATTCACCAGCAGCACAACAACCGAACCTTGAAGCCCAGAGCATAGGGTTTAGGGTTTAGGGTTTAGGGTTTAGGGTTTAGGGTTTAGGGTTTAGGGTGGATGACGGTTTGACGTCAACTGCCTTTTATACCCGGACTTGAAGTTTAGGGTTTAGGGTCTAAGGAGTATTTTGTGGGTTTGGGCAGGTGGCCTATTCTTGCCAAGATTGGCTTTGAGACAGGACCTGAACCGTGAGTTCGGGCTGAGGGTTTCGGATTTAACATAGGACTGTTAGGGCCCCCAAAAAGCACATAAGCCAAAATAAGGATAGGGATATCCCAAATAAACCCACCCCTTATAATGAAGCCCAATAAGGTAGGGATATCCCTATAAAATGCTTATGCTTATGTGCTTTTGGGGTCCCTGAGATGTCGCTCTGACAGTCTGGCTCACGCACTTTCTGGCCTATTGTGCTAAAAGACCACTATTACTATTTGGTCAGGACCCAATCAGCCACCCAATAAAAACCTTGAGCACCCTTCGACACCCGTGTAAAACTCCCATGAAAACCACATTAAACACCATGAAACCCCTATCAGCCTAAACTCCTAAACTCTAAAGCGCATAAGCATAAGCATTTTATAGGGATATCCCTACCTTACTGGGCTTCATTATAGGGGGGTTTATTTGGGATATTGAAATCAGACATCCCTATACTTTATACCCTCAAGCCTACAGTCCCTGAACCCTAAACCCTAAACATCCCTAAACTCCTAAACCCTGAACCCTAAACCCCAAACCCTCAACCCTAAACCCCCTAAACTCCCTAAACTCCCTAAACTCCCTAAACTCCCTTAAACCCTAAACCCTGAAGCCCTAGAGCCGAGATGCCCAGGTTCCAGAAAGCGGTCATCGAACAGGCCGTGGAGCGCGCGTCTTCGTAAAGCCTCGGGTTTAGGCTTTGTGGTTTCTTGTTTTAAGGTTTAGGGCTTAGGGTTAGGGTGTAGGGTTTAGGCTTCGTGGTTTCTTTTAAGGTTTAGGGCTTAGAGTTTAGGGTTAGGGTGTAGGGTTTAGGGCTTAGGGCCTAGGGTTTCGGGTTTAGGGCTTGGGTTCCTCAGTGTCCTGTTAATAATGAGGGTACCCTTTGTCCTCGTATTCAGTGTTAATCAGGGGGCCCGAAAATGAAAAGGGCAAAAAGCGTACTAGTCGGGAACCTAGACGCTGCCACTGGTCCAGCTCCCGACGCAGCGTGATCACGGAGTGGAACCTGTTTAGGGTTCAGGGTTTAGGGATTAGGGATTAAGGTTTAGGGCTTACGGTTTGGATCGTTTCCACTGATTTAAAGATTCCTCTAAGGAAAACTACGTAGACCACTGTAAAGGTTACTGTAAGGAGAGAAACATTAACCGGATTAGGGGTTTGGGGTTTCTAGTCGAAGGTTTTAGCGTTTGGGATGATTTAGGATTCATGGTTTAGGTCCAGAACTCAAGTTCAGAGTTCAGGGAAGCTGACATTACTGCCAGCTTCCTGGGAGAACTACAGATTAACCTTGGGATTGTGTCCACCCTGAATTATACTCATCCTTTAGCAAAATTAACTCCCAAAACAGCTCAAGAGGCTACTTAAAGGATCATGGGACTTAGTAACTAGGGCTGTAACTAAGGTAACTATACTTATAATTACTTATAACTGCACTTAGGGTACTTATAACCTTACTTACTAAGTCCCATGATCCTCTAAGTAACCCTAAACCCTACCCTGACTTCTCCAGAAGAAAACCCAAAACCCCAAACCCAAGACCTAAATCCGAAGATCACAACCCAAACCCTAAACCGTTCTGGGCTTTTAAGTAACCAGGGAGAAAAAAGTATAAACTTTTATTTCATAAGGGTTCCTTTAAGAAAAAAAGTATTAAAGTATGGTACCCCAAAGCCCAGCGTTTACCTGAAGCCCGAAAACCTCACAGGAACAACTATAGTACCCTTAAAGGGACCCCTACTATAGAACCCTATAATGCCCTAAAAGGGAACCCTACTACAGAACCTCAAGCCGTAAACCCTAAACCCCTAAACCATCAAACTCCCAAACCTTCAACCCCCCCCAAACCCTAAACCTACTATAGAAACTATAGAACCAAAAGCTCTGAACCCTAAGCCCTACTATAGAACCTCATAGTACTCTTGAATTAACGGGACCCTACTATAGAACCGCACCCTAAGCCCTAAACCCAAACTTGACGCAGGAAGGAGCGGGAAGGAGACGCAGGTGGACACCGGGGAGCCGAAGCCGGCCAAGACAAAGGCCTCCCGGCTGAGGGCTTAGGTGCCTAGGGCTCGGGGTTTAGGGTTTAGGGGTTTAGGGTTTAGGGCTCGGGGTTTAGGGTTTAGGGGTTTAAGGGTTTAGGGCTCGGGGTTTAGGGTTTAGGGGTTTAAGGGTTTAGGGCTTAGGGTTTAGGGTTTCGGGGTTTAGTGTTTAGGGCTCGGGGTTTAGGGTTTAGGGGTTTAAGGGTTTAGGGCTTAGGGTTTAGGGTTTCGGGGTTTAGTGTTTAGGGCTCGCGGTTTAGGGTTTAGGGGTTTAGGGTTTAGGGCTTGGGGTTTAGGGGTTTAGGGGTTTAGGGGTTTAGGGGTTTAGGGGTTTAGGGGTTTAGGGGGTTAGGGGTTTAGGGATTTAGGGGTTTAGGGGTTTAGGGGTTTAGGGTTCAGGGCTTAGGGCTTAGGGTTTAGGGCCTCTGCTATATATGTCGTTGATGAAACCGTGCCCATCTTTGCGCAAGGCTTCCCACTCCGTGGGATATAATGCTGCGAGCCAAGCGTACAGGAAGCAGAGACCATCCGGCGGGCACAGCAGAGCGGGGCCACTCCAGCGACATGGCCCTGCCACATCCAGTTCATCGCGATCTGTCGGCGGAACCGCAGGTGCGGCAGAACACCTGCCGGTGGAGAATCCATTCTCGCATCTGTGTCTCCATGACATGGGCTAGCCTCCGCTGGGAACCAGAGTCTAGCGTGCAGGATTTAGGGTTTAGGGATGCGGCTTCAGGGTTTTGCTCTGCTTATCTTAGCAGCCTTAGCAATTTGGAGTTTAAGGTTTTGGGCTTGGGCCTCGAGAAAGCCCAATACCCCTTAATTACGGAATATACCTTAAATTGTAGGGGCCTTAATATTATGATTTAAGGGATATTCCTTAATTAAGGGGTATTGGGCCCTCTGGGTCAGAGGATCGAGGTTTCCGGGTGAAGGATTTGGGAGTTTCCGAAAATTAGGGGCGCCATATAATATTTCGGGGTCCTTATAATAAGGATCCTGCTATTTAGGGTACTATATTAAGTAAACCCTAAACCCTAAACCCTTATTGGAGTCCCCTATTTTCGGAAACCCCCATTCAGGGCCCAAGATTTATCATTTATCGGGCAAAAGGTTTACTTGGAGGGTCGGGGGACTTAGTAAGTAGGTAGTAAGTAGACTTATAAGTACCCTAAAAGGGACCCTAATTGGGCTTAGGGTACTTAGAACTCTATAAAATAACTACTTAGTAAGTCCCCCGACTTTCCAAGTATAGAGGGCTGAGAGGAATTAGGGTTCCAAATTTAGGCTTCGGGTTTAAATTGCTGTGGAAGTTTGGGAAAACTGAATTCACGAAAAACCCGCAGGGATAATGTTCATGACCGCAGAAAGAACGCTACGTACACCAGTGCCGAAAAAAATACTGACATTCGTAATTACTACAATTTCTCAGACCACTTCGTTACCCTCCGAACAACCGCAGCGTTGAGAGAAGGAACCGCAGCTAAACTGGGCAGGGGACTAGAGGTGTGAACTCGTTGAGGGGTGGAGACGCATGCCGCGACAGTTTTTGTGTGTTTGGGTTCTGTGGGGCTTCCTGCTTGGAGGATCATGGGACTTAGTAAGTAGGTTATCAGCACCTTAATCAGGGTTACAGGGTTACAACTAGCTATAAGTATAGTTACCTTGTTTATAACCCACGTACTAACCCTAAACCCTTAACCCTAAGCTCTAAACCCTAAACTCTACGTGATCCCTGGCTGCGCAATATACACGCGGAGACTTCAACACCACAGACGACGCCCCCCCCCCCCGAAACCCTAAATTGTTTGTGGACTGCTGCTTAGAGGATCATGGGACTTAGTAAGTGGGGTTATACATAAGGCAACTGTACTTATAGCTACTTATAACCTTAATTAAGGTGCTTATAACCTTATTTACTAAGTCCCCAGATCCTCCAAGTGGTCGGGTCGGGGATGTAAAAAGGCAGCCCGAATCAGTAGTGATACTATTCCCTAAGGGTCCAAGTGGTCCTTATTTATGGTTTCCGGGGTGCCTAAAAAAGCCCTTAAGTCCTATAATAGGGAGTACTTGACCCTCGGGGATTTGCTAGAATTATAATGTAATCTATGTAGTCTACCCCAAAATCCTATCGTGATGATCACTAGGCCTCCAGGTATCTCCTTAGGAGGTCGCGCAATCTCTTAGGGAGAGCCCTTGGGTCTCTCCGGTGTGTCACAAATACTACTTTTTGAAGCCCTTTTTGAGGTTCCCAAAAATGTTGGGACCACTAGGACAAGGCCCCTAAACCCTAAACTTGCTTCAAACCCTAAACCCTAAACCTTAACCGTCTATAACGGCACAAGGTGTCAAAGGGCTCGCATCTGATTCTGTAGGATGCTGGAGGCTCAGGGCTTTTACATCCAGCGTGTGGGGCCTAGGGTTGAGGGATCGAGGTTTAGGGAGCAGTTGGGGTTCCAGTTTTTTCAACTGCCTCGGGGATACTCAACACTTTAGCAAACCCCGATACAACCTTGCAAAACTATCGAACCCTAGAACAACCTTCTGAAAATCCTGAAACTGCTGACCCTGATAACCCTACAAGAAAAAACACGATGAAAGCCTTCAAAAGCCTCTCGGGGCACTAGAAGTCCTGTAAGCAAGGATTTAGGATCTTAGGGTTGGGGATTTAGGGTCGGTTTAGGGTTTAAGGTCCCTAAACCCTAAACCCGAAACCCTAAACCCGAAACTTTAGGTCCTCCGCGCCTCCACCAGGGCATTCAGTGGGCATGGCGCGGAGCAGACGAGCCCTGGTGAGCTTCCATATCCCATGATGCAAGGGGTTTAGGGTGTAGGGTTTAGGGGTTTAGGGTTTAGGGCTTAGGGTGTGTCAGGCGAGGGCACGCGCTAGGGTGTGAAACACCCCAGGCCGCGCGCTCGCGTTGCTTGTAAACCCACCCCGGCCACCCAAACTATACTCTATTAGGGTTTAGGGTTTCTTAGCTTGTTTTCCGTTGCATTATTTCTTTTCTGGTGTGATTTAAGATTTACTTACCTTTCGGGCTCCTGGAGGTCCG
Source organism: Symbiodinium sp. clade A Y106 (assembly GCA_003297005.1). Taxonomy (NCBI): domain Eukaryota; class Dinophyceae; order Suessiales; family Symbiodiniaceae; genus Symbiodinium; species Symbiodinium sp. clade A. The sequence goes on from BGNK01000892.1 coordinate 185,785, forward strand.
AGGCCTTTCGAAAAAAATGCTCAATTCAAGTATTTGGCGTGGGCGGCGGNCGTGGGCGGCGGCTGGGAGTAGCCTCGGCCCTTTTCGGGCCTCCGGCATGGCAGGGCCTGCTCGGCCCTTCAAACTTTTCGTTTGAATGAATGCTTCTCCTGAGCTCTAGAAACCTGAACATTTAGGATTCTAGTATTTCAGGCAGAAGGAGTAGACCTCGAGTCGCCTTCGCCAGCGAAGCTTTTTGAATGCAAGCAGTGAGCGTCATGACTTGCATCTCGCCTCTGCCGGCCCTAAACCCTAAAACCCTAAAACCTAAAATCCTAAATCGTAAACCTTAAAACCCAGAATCCTAAATCCTAAAACCCTAGAATGCACAAGAAGAAGCAGGACTCCTCGATATGGTCACTCGGCCCAATTAAATATGGCATTTTTATAAGCAGGGCATGATAAGCCAAAATCGACCCTCAATCTTCCGATTCAGAACTCCGAAACCTAAAACCCTAAATCCTAAAATCCTAAACCCTACAACCCTAAATCCTAAAATCCTAAACCCTACAACCCTAAATCCTAAAATCCTAAATCCTAAACCCCAGAAAACCACATCCAGAGGAAATGGTTGAGGGTTTGGGGTTATATACTTTAGCTACGCTAAGGGAGGTCTGGATACGGCCAGACCCTTATTGAGTACTGACGTTGTCGTAAACAAGGCCAATATCCGTTGGCCTGTCCAGGACAGATGGTGAGGCTTAACCCTCACCTTTCCGTCTCTCTTTTCGAATGGGTGCTCGGGCTGTACGGCCCTCGACCAAGCGTTCGGGGTCTGTCGCTCGACGGATGCGGGAAGTATCTTAGCTACGCAGCTCATCACAACACCAAGGCAAGAAAGCAAGCGCACAGGACTGTCAGTACAATCACTTGCAAGCACATGTGCAGCGCTCCTCACTTTTCAACCCTG